>JAKSZP010010575.1:0-238312 GCA_022478985.1 Massospora cicadina
GTATATGATGTAGCTGAGATTAAATTATTAGCAATAAGTTTTGTTTATGGCAAAGCTCTTTTGATTGCAATAATATTGGTATTTCCTTTTTTTTTTCTCATATCTACCTCTTCATGTAAAAGATTGGGTAGTACCACATTTAATTTTACCATCTGGTTCTTAAATAATATGGTTTTTGTTATTTTATAAAATGTCATCTCAGCTTTCCTGTACTACTGAGGTGGCAGAGCTTCTTTAAACATTTAGAAAATGATGTGCAACTATTTCAATAAGGTGAATTACATAGGTTTTTGGTAGTGTATCCCCAAGATTTTAAACCAAATGTTGAATTTATGGTGCACAAATTGATGTAGATACTTTGTTCAGTTTAGTAGATACCAACTTCTGAGGTTGATAAAACAGGGGAGCTGTAGAGGTTTCACATATTAGAATCAATGGTAGACACTTGATTTTGGGGTCCAATCTCCAGGTTATATACTATCTATAAGTAACTGATTAATAGCATCAAAAATATCAAAGGTCAAAAGGGGCATTAAACTGACTCTATAGATAGCTTTGAAAACTCCAAAGCAGCTCATGCTTGAATTTTAGGTTGTTCATGTATTCTGACCCATGATTTTCATTGAAATTAAACCATTAGTGTAACGCACTGGCTCCTTCCAATGAGCCACGAATGAGTTAGGCAACAGGATCCATGTTAAAGACCATAGGGCTGACAGGACTCCTGATACTACTCTCCTGGTGCGCGCTACAAGATTGGACAAGCACCCCCTGGAAGACAGTTGCAAGTATACTTAACCCCAGCAACATGCCTTGACTCCAAGACAAGGTATAGAGGGAGGCAATAGCCCTCCCAAGTTTACTCTCAAAGTCCAATTCTTGTTGATTCAAGCCAAACATGGCTGCAGTTAGGCAATATCTTTAAAATAAACCCAAATTATAAATATATGAATTTTAGGTCCTTTTATTTAATATTTAGTCAAGTTGATAGAAAACAGAACTGAGGAGCCTCCAGCTCCCCAGTTCCTTCCCTATATACACATGTTAAAAGCTAAAATAAAATATAAAATAAGCTTATGGTGTCAGCTTGAATGATGTTTGGTGTAAACTTTACAGCAGGATCGCGGAATCTTTTACTCAATGGTTTCATGCCAGTTCCAATCCTCAACGGTTCCGCACCAGTTCCATTTTGAATCCCAATTGAACCGCGAAACTCCCAAGCACCCATTTCATTCCATTCTCGATTCAAATCCAGATTGAATCTCAAAACTACCCATTTTACTCGTTTTCCGTTTTGTTCTGACTTGGACGCCCATCTTGCTCCTTGGCCTACTCCAAGCTCCAGCCCCTTAGGCGTCCTTGCCAGAACCAACGCCCCCTCCTCCTCCATACATACAGACACAGCCTGCCCTGTCTTACCAAAGATCAGGGCAATGTGATGCTGAGGATAGACCTCAACCGTCACAATTAGTAGACACAAGTAATATTTTAAAGGGGTAAACTAACTGTAATATTGATATCTTTCATTGGGTAAATTGTTTCACAGATAACTTGGGAGAGTGACCTGGCAGGGTGCACCAATTTTTGTTGTTAGATTGATAATGTCTTAAGGGAAAAATTCTCTGAAATATACCTTGATGGGATTACAGTAAGATTAGAGAGAGATCACACATAAATCATTTATTAACTAATACTCAATAAGTTATATTGTCTTGATAGAGGTGATGACACTTAAGAGCACTATTAAACCTTTTCAACATTAGGTAAAATAATAAGCTGTAGCAGAAAGGAAAAGAAGCTGTATATTTTTTAGCAAATGGTGATATTTCTACCTCTTATGGGAAATTGGGTTTGTTTAGGATATTGTCTTTCCAGTTTTCTAAGATCTACTATTTTGACCTTTTTTTCTTTGAACCCTTAGTTTGGGTTAGATTAGATTTAAGAGGGGTTGAATTAGATGATAAAAGGGACTTAATAATTGGGCTCCTAAATTTAGGTATCATAATAACGTATGCTCATGAGCTCATTATATAACTTAGAGGCAATGTTTTTGATAAGCATATTGTATACATATTAATACTTTAATAACGTAACGTAGGCTGATTTCTAAAGAATTTCTAGAGCTCAAAATGTGTAGTATATATGATTCCACAGTTCCTATATTGCTGTTGTTGCCTTTTTCTTTCCTGTTAAAATCACTTTTAGTAACACGATTCTATGCAATTTCTCTGAGATTGACAATCAACCAGGAATATGAGCAAATCTGTCCGCAACAACACCAGTTGGGCAAAAGTGGCCAGCATGAAAGGCCCAAAGCCCTCCCAACCCGCCGGGGAAAAACGCCCCAGCAGAATGTTGACACACCCTCCCACCAAAAAGGGTGAGTACAGCGCCGCACCCAGAGTTTTGCAATTTTTGCAAAAATGGGCGCATATACCAAAATAGAACACTCTCAACCCCTGTCCTCCCTTGAGCACAGCCTTAGAATTATGGTTGGTGATACTTCCCTTAAATTGTAGTAAAAAATGGGGGAGGCCTTCTCCACAACTTTCCCAAACACCATCTCAGGAAATTATAAAAATTTACATAGAGGATGGGTGGACGTTGGGTTCATGTCTGCAGAAGAAGCGGCGGAAGCAGCGAAAATCATATTCTCCATAAAGATTAACTGTGAAGACCACACCATCCGCATGGTGTGCACATGATAGAATGAGACAAATGACCTATTCATCATATTTGACTGACTATCAAGCACTGTGCACTGTGATATCCTTGCAGATGAGCTCTGCGGGGGCCTCAAAGGTTATGGCATAATCAAACAGTTTGAATTTAAGAAATTTCCCCTCCTGCCTCATCTGTGTACAGGGAAGGCAATAGCCATTATAGAACCCAATAAGGACGTGGTAGAGGATATCACCCTCATCCCCCGCACAGCGACCATCAACCTCCCCGATGGCAGCATATCTCGCCCCTTCCACATCAACCAGAACACACCCCACCTATCTGCGAATTCTGCTCAGCTATAGGCCACAAATTCCACACGTGCTCCGTCAAGTGTGGGATTGAAGCACCAGAATTTTGTGAGGACAATATGGATGAAACAAGCCCAACTTTCAGCAAAATTAAGAACTCCACTTTCACCTTCTATTGGGGCAAAAGAGCTGACGTCGCTTTGGTTGAGCCCATTTTGCGCAAGGACTGCCATCATGCAAAGACCACCTGCAAGCAGTCCATGAGTTCCGCTGAGACCCAAACCCACACCACAATTTCCCCAGAACAGATTCAGGTGGATGCCATGGCAGCACAGCGGAATAACCAATCTGATCCCCCACATATAACCCAACACAACCAAAATGATGAATTTTTTGGACACAACCAATCAAACACCTCCAACCAAGTGGGAGCAGATCCACCTTGTACCACTGTGGATCCTCCCAGCCAATCACGTGTGATAAGCAATGATATGGAAGACCATTTCAGCCAATCACAATGTAACAACACTTATGCACAAAACCCATTCACCCAACTCCTAGTTTCTGCTCATCAAACTACAGGCAAGCGGCGAAAAAAAATTTGCTGATGGGGCAAAAGCTAACCTACGCCAGACCCAAATTCCACGTAGTAATCTGATCCAGAAGAAACCAAACAAAACCAGTACTAAGACTGCTGACCAACACACTGGAACCAATCTGGCTAATCAGCCCCATACTCGCAGTATGACCTGTGATGAGGAACTGGGTGACCTCAGTGGGTCACCCCAGCGTTCCTGATGTGCGGACTACCACAATCAACATAGGGATGCTCAACATCGCGGGAGCCAAGGCCCCTCACATCCTGGGCCAAAAAAGGGCTTTCCTGCACAATACCCCCGTGGACATCTTGGCCATCCAAGAACCCCACTGCCCACTGGGGGAGGAAGAGTCATGGTCAACCATGCTCCTTCTGGCCAAATCCTTTTGGACATACCACTGTGGGGTGGTAATTCAAACAAATTGTGACCCTCCAAAAATATCTGAAGCACATCCTCCCACCTGGAGGGACGGCTGCTTCTAGCAGACCTTGAGTGGAATGGAGAAAATTTTGCTGTGGCATGTGTGTATGCCCCAAATGATCCAAACGACCGCCAAAAAAATTTTTCTCCAAATATCCTCTCAATCCCTTTCCCTGAGGCAACGTTTTTCGCGGGAGATTTCAACTGCTGGCTTAACACCATTACCAACTGCTGGCCCAAGTCTAAGGCTATACCCCGCGACCACATGGAACTATGCATACTAAAGGCAATGCTGGGCTTATGCGACACCATTCTTGAACAAGCCCCCACCCTGGCCAACATGACGAGGCCCCACTACAACAATAACCAGCTGGTCTCAATGACCCATATTGACCTGATGCTCGCCCCTATAAGCTTCCAGCACCAAGTATCAGATTTTACAACAACAATTATCCCTTTCTCCAACCACCAGATGGTCTCAATAGCGTTATCATCCTCAGAAAAATACAAAAAACCACCAACCTGGCACAGAGTTCACCCGAGCACCATCCATCTTCCAGAGCTTAAACTTTGGATTAAGGTGGTGCCAACAACACAGCAAGAAAGACGACCACCCAACGGGAACCCTATCACAAAAGTGGGAAATATTCAAGGCTTGCTTAACCAAGAAATCCTGCCACCTGAACTCCAGAAAAACAGCCGAGATGCGTGACAATCAACAAGGCTATCAGTCAGCTTCAACACTTAGAAAACAACACACCTTGCGAGGGATACACCCCCCAATGGGGCCGCCTGTGGTTCCAGCTATCCACACAGGTAAAATCCCTCTTTATAAAACACCAGCATTACACTGAAGTATGCTACAAATCAAAATACATTTATCTGGAGAAACTCACATGGCCCAATTTTTCCGCCTTTTTAAACCAATTTCAACTTTGGCGACTTGCACACAGGTCCGCCGAGCATATGACACACTGGCATCCACACCATCAGAAATATCAGCTAAATTACACCAATTTTACACCAACCTGTACACGGCGGATTTTGCATCATCTAGAGAAATTGAAAAAATTCTATCATCTGCTAATATTGACACTATAGCTGGTCAACCAGACCTTGTAGCAACCACCACTAAAGCTGAACTATGGGAGGTAATAAGATCAACCCCGCGCAACAAGTGCCCTGGGCCTGTTGGCCTACCATATGAATTTTTCAAAAAATATTTTGAATATATCGCACCAATACTACTGGCAACTATGAATAAGTGCCTGGAAGACACATCCCTTCTACCTGGCGGCCAAGACGCATATGTGGTCACACTCTTCAAAAAAGGATACCAGGCAGACCTAAACAACTGGCGCCCAATTGCTCTCACCAATATTGACACCAAAATACTAACTAAAATCTTATCTAAACGCCTGGGTTGCATTGCTCAGACAGCCCTCTCCCCCCATCAGTTTGGCTTCATCCCAAATGCTCAATTTGGGATAACATCCACAAAATTGCCAACATCTGCCAAGCTAACCCCACAGGCGCCCTTGCTTTCCTGGACCCAAAGAAAGCATACGACCAAGTGCACTGGGGTTACTTAGAACAGTGTCTAAAGGCTTTCAACCTACCACCCCGCTTTGTAAACTGGGCGCTCCTCCTAACGCGCTCAGCCAGGTTTGCAATCAAAGGCCCAGGTTTCCTAACTGACACCATCACCCCCAAAAGGGCCTTAAATAAGGTGACCCGCTTAGCCCCCTACTATATAATTTTACCTTTGACCCTCTCCTCCGCATTGCAAACTCAAAGCTTACTGGAATCAGGTTGGAGGGACAACTACCAACCAAAATGCTAGCCTTTGCTGACGACTGCGTTGTTGGAGTCTCAGGCAATAGGGATGCCATGGCGATTAAGCGCATTATTCACCAGTATGAGTCAGTGAGTAACGCCCTGCTGAACAAACAGAAAACAGAGGTAATTGTTATGGGCAAATTCAGTTTGAACTGGGCCCCACCCTCCCACCACCACACAAACCAACCAACCACACATCCAACCACACAACAACAATCCAAGCCAGTAAAACCACTGTGTTTACCCTTTGCACACCACCCCGCCACCAACACAGTCCATCATCTGGGCATATGGTTCGAAGCTGGTGGATATGCACTTGACACCATCAAAACCAACATTTTGGACAACATCACAAAAAGAATGACATATATGCGGAGGAGTAAAGCTAGTTTAATCAGAAAAGTTGTGTTAGCCAACTCCCTGATCTTGTCAAAGTTATAGTTTGCTGCCCATGCGGTTCCCTTCTCCGCCAACTTTACCAACGCAGTCTACAAGCTCCTGCATAAATGGCTATGGTCTGGTTACCGCGCACCTGTCAGGCTGGAGACCATGTATGGCCCACAGAAGAAAGGCGGGATGGGGCTGCTCAACTTCACGGAAAGAGCAACGCAAATCCTAGGCTCATGGGTAGCTCTCACAACGTCACCAAACCATTATTCCCCCACTGGGCTAAGGCAGCCCAAACCAACTTTGCAAGGGCACTACATCTGAGGTCCCCCTCCAACCCTGCAACTCTGATGAAATACTTTGCAACACATCCAACCGCCACTGGACTGCACAACACCAACCGATATTTCAAGCGCATCCTGTACAACCTAAGACAAGGGGATTGGAGTTTCTCCTATGCACAGCAATCTGAAGACTTTCACCCTCAAACTGGTTACGTGCAACTCCACAGGGGACAAACACTGTCTAACGCGCCTGCCCCACTACCTCTCTTTCCTCTTTCCCAGATTGACTACTTAGACCACCAAGACGTCTCATATGACTTGCGCACCCAAAAGCAGGTGTGGGACCTCATCACCTGCCCCCTCTTATCCCCACAATTGTGCTCCACAGTGTGGTGATACATGCTCCATACGTTTAGAACAGCTGACCGTACTTTCTCAATGTTTAAGACATGCGCCATCTGCGGCGGACCCAACACACTAGCACACCGCCTGGAAGAGTGCCCGCCATCCTCACATATCTGGGCCAACGTGATGCAATTGTTTCAACAATCACCTACAGCCAAATTCCTACTATCCCACAATATCCTGGCACTCAACATGGCCTCTCCTATCCCCCAGACACTAAGGGCTCTAATTGTGAGCATTGCAATATGGTCCATTCACACAACTACCCTTGACGCTTTCAACGGGATCCTCCACAATTTCAACCAAGCCATCATCAGGTTTCACAGCCATTTGGTCGACCACTTCCAAGCCTGGCTGTTCAGCTCACTCCAACACAAATGGAAGAAATGGATAGGCAACTGGATTCCAATCTGGTTCCTTCATTATGACATTGAAAACCTCACGGTCTTCATAGGTGGTACACCCTACTAGCCCCTGAGCTGCCATGCCACTTAAGGTCTAGTCATCCACCACCCGTGGCTCCTAGCCACACCCAAGTGTGCCAAGTCATATCTTTTGAGTTCCTTTGTTTTGCGCTCTTTTCCCTTTTCTGTTTTCCGGTTTCCTCTTCCCTACATATTGGATGTGTCTGTCCCCTGGCCGGCCATCCTCAGATAAATAAAAATATATTGCTGTTGTTATTTAAACTTTATATATATTTATTACTGTTATATAATATAAAAACTATCAAGGAGGATCACCATTTGTGCCTTTTTATTTCCCTGCAGCACATTCTATGCACTTTATATCACTTTAAGATTAGTTCCATCAAGTTTTAAAAAAAGCCATTCAGTACTTTAATATACATGTGGTGGTAATATTGAACTATATATTAAATTTAATTCTTTGTAAAAATTATTTTCTGACGTTAAAACTTAATGATCTAAAGTATATATATTTATATAAAAGTTTTCAAAATTACGCAAGATATTGTATCTGGTATATTGAGCAAACGCTTATACTTAATATCTCATCATACTGTCCACTGAACTTCAATTTCAAATTTTAGATATTCTTAATTTTAAATAGGGTGGGCTGACCTAAGGACAATACCACACCAATTAATGGGAAAGAGAACTATTGGGAAAGTAGGGAAAAACCTGGAAAACCTCCATGTGCAGCATTCTGATAGGCTAGGAACTCCATGATCTGCCTTGCTATTTGCTATCTTAGCTTGGGCATTGGTGCACAAAGCCAACACAGTTATAATCGCCCCCACCCAAAGTTCATATGCCAGTATTGAAATAAGGGGGCAGCGCCCATTGAGTCCATACTCTACCACTAGGGTACCCTCCCTATCATACTATCCACTAAGGTGTGAATTTATTAAGTGGATGTATCTATAGAATCTTATATATAGGCGTTTTATTAATCAATCATAACATTATATATAATCTTTTTAATAGGTTTATATAAAAACTAGTATTTACTAACTTGTAATTATCAGTCTTAAGATCTAAAACCATTTATATATATAGCTCTGAGTATGTGGTCATCAATAGTTAAGATTGTAAGATTAAAACCTAATTTCATTAAAAAAAATCTAAAAATGCAATCATTTATTCCTGTGTTGGTGCATTGTTAATATATTTTTTTGATTTTTGCCTACTTTGCTAATTTTACTCATTATAATAGTCCCCTTGATAAAAATCAACATTATGATAGAGTTAGTTAATGATGTAAAAGCTATTCTATGTCTATAAACAATACATAAAATAGTGCATATTATAGCATAAAAGTTTGAAGAGTATTTATTAGAATCCTGCCTTTATATCTTATTGTGAATTTACATCATTACTTTATCAGAAACCCTATTTACAATAACATAATTGCTAAATAAGAGTTTTTCTATGAGTAAGATGAAATAAAATTTTTTCTTATGTTTTACTTTCATGTTATAAGATTGCTGGTGGGTTTACCAGAAGAAATTACCTTTTTCTAGGGCTTATTAGATAAAGTATCTATTATTTCTAAAGCCCTATCAAAAAAACTTCATCATGTCTACTTTTCTGTATAAGTATAATTGTTATGCGCAGAGATCATGGTGGCTTACTTGACTCATGTCCTTGTATTGGTACATCATTATTTATTATAAACGTTTTGTAAGTAAATAGACCTTAAAATCAGCCATTTACTAGTTAACGCTGCTGCTGAACTTTGTCATGGTAGAAGCTAATTTGGAGAGTACTGCCCATCTTGATAGGGTTTGACAGTGCCCAGTTGATGGTACTGAATGCCAGAGGTCTCCGCTGCACTAAAGACTTTTAAAAGGGGCACCCTAGTGATTAATTGAGGAGTAACCTTTTCAAATAACATATTAAAGGCCCATAAAACAAGCCAGAAGTTCGCAGTAAAGGTAACCTCAAATCTTACTTTGGCAACCCCTAAGGGTGGGAGAGGCAGAGAGGGCAAAAACACCTCCAAGGTTCGTGGCTGTATGGTATTATAACTAAATAAAGTGGATCATTTTATTAAATAATTAAGGATAAATTGTAACCCAAACAGTACAGATTACACTCAAAATGAGACAGATCAGGTGGAAATAAGGTAGTGATGGCATTCGCAGCATGTAGAATGGATGGGATCAAAATCGTTGAGGTAAATATCCACAAGCTTAGAAAAGCAGGAAGCAACAATGAAATTGAGTTTTTTAAATCTGCTTGGCAATCTCCATTATCATTTTTCAGATGACGGCGTGCATTGCTGGATAATTTTTGATAACAATCAATGAGGTGGCATGGAGGGTAGATTCTGCAAAAAAGGGTTTGAACAAAAAAATCACTTTTACTAATGATAACTTAAGGGAAGTTAAACTAGTAAGAAACTGGAAATCTAACCCTAAGGAGGGTGGTTGCTTATATAGTGGACGGGGAAAGAAAGCTTGTTAATTTTTTATGACTAAGCCTCTTTCTGAGCACCCTAATTGCATCCTAAGCTTCTTGAAAAAGATGAGGGGAAAGGCATTACATGTCTCAAGTGGTGAAATAAAAGCTTTAGCCTTTCCACAGGATCAAGGAGAAATATAGCAGAATACTACTGAACTTGAACAAGTTTTACAGATGGGTAATTTTCAAACACCATTTCTGCCAAAACCCATCCTATCAATAATATTAATTGTATGAATTTTAATAGAAAAATTCATAATCTGAAGGTTTATAATCATAAACATTTAGTAACCTGAACTGACTTGTTAGGAGAAATAGGGATTATAGGAATTTGGATGAGGTAGGGAAATTCCTCAAATATTCTCAGTGACCAGGTCACACTTATTGTGGTCCTGAGGGTCTTTCTAGAGGGTCCAAACTGAACCAACTTTATGCACACCCTTTGATTATTTTTAACAGACTAGAAAAGGAAATGGGGCAGAGAGGGAGGGTCTTTTGGAGCCAGAAAGTGACCCACCGCACATCTACCACATGAGCTAGATCACTGATCTGATAGAGGGACACTACTGGGGCTTGGGTCACCCCTTCTTATATGTGGAAAATGCTCATGATCTAGCTGTAGGGGCAAATCTGGACTTACAAATTTATGTTATAAAACTATACCAACTACTAAGAAATTTAAATGAGTAATTTAGGCTATGATAATCGCCAAAAATGCATTGTACCTATATTAATTTTATTAAGATGATGACATACAGGTTTACTTTTTGTTATAGTAATCCAAACTCTGTTTGCTCATCCCAGGTAATAGCAAAATGTTTGATGTGGTTCCATTGTTAATTTTTGTCTTGAAAATTTACTCGATTGCTTCATGTTATTGTTTTTTAGTGAACTCTAAGGCCTTTTACATGATCTTTATTATTTTCTTCATCCTAAATTGATGTTTATAAGTCTGAGTTATAAAAACATCATTATAATCTAAGTTTAAAGGATATTGACTAAAAGTTTAACTGGGTCTTAATGCATGATTTTGGCGCTTTTATAAAATTAGAGCTATATATTTTTATGTTATAAAGTAAGTGTTTCTTATCTGCTACTACTAAAATAAATTTACTAAAGGATACTTTAGGGCTTAGATAGCTTAAGGTTATTAAGGTCTTTTCATAGATTATTCCTTAAATAATAATATCATTGACGTTTTCACCAGT
Organism: Massospora cicadina; assembly: GCA_022478985.1. NCBI lineage: Eukaryota > Fungi > Entomophthoromycota > Entomophthoromycetes > Entomophthorales > Entomophthoraceae > Massospora > Massospora cicadina. Next base: position 11,039 of record JAKSZP010010575.1, read on the forward strand.
TTTCATTATATTGTAATTATTTTATTAATTAAAATATTGCCAGATAGGTAAAATTAGTTTTAACAGTAACATGGACAACTTAAAAAAGATAATTTAATAATTTTTAGTACTTTGGCTTTAAATTTTCTGAGGCCTTCTGTATTTAAAAAATTCCTGAACCATCAATGTTCAATTAATGCTAAAGGATATGTTTCTGATAAAATCTTTGGAAATTCCCTGGTTAGCATCAGCTTAACTTTAGTTGGTTAGTAATAATAAAGGCTGTAGTTTAGCTGCGTTGTTCCTTTAATGCTTTAGAACAATACCTTGTAATAATGTCTTAAATAACAAACATACAAATATGAGAAGCTTCAGGGAACTTTCTGATCTTTTGACATGTAGAGCAGGCGCTTATCATTGCAACGGTTAATTGCACTCTATATATGAAGGATAAGTTTCCATAAAATTTGACCCTTCTATTAGTAGCTCTAGACCATATTGAGCTAGGCACTAATTTTAAATAATAAAATTCCTCTTATGATTTATGCACTTGGATTTTTGGATAGAATACCACCTATAGCTACAAAGATAAGCACAAATTTAGTATACTGTTCCATACACCCTGAAGATGTTTAACTATAAGATATATAGGACACTTCTTTATCAAAAAATATCATTTGAGATAAAAATTTATGATTGCAGAGAAATAAATAAAACTCCTGAAAGTAAAACTTGATAGATGTTAATGTATAGCCTACACTTAATTAGCGCTTTCTAAACTTTCCTTAGTTTACCTTAACTCATAAGATGAGTTTTTGTAGCTTTCAACTACATACTTATAGATGAACTACTTACTTAAATTTATATAAGCAATAAAGGATATACAATATAAATAAATAATCCAGCTTGATTCATTTTTGATTAAAGATAAAAATAAAAATCAAGGAAAATTAGAAACTATAAAAGCTACTTACAAAATTAATTACTTTGTATATAAAAATTATATTAACATATATAGTCTAACTATAATCTAAGTTTAACCCTTAAGAACTATTCAATCTAAAAAATAAGTTATCTCTACAAAATTATGATAGCCCATAAATTTTTTTTTCTTAAATTGGCAAATCATGTCCTACATCTATAAAAAAGTATAAAGGTTTTTGAATGCACAAAAAACAGTGACTTTATATCAAATCATCTATATAGATATAATACTGGAAACTACTTTTTGTCTGTGTATATTTCTAGTCAAATACTGGACTTGGTTTTATATAATTGTTAAATTTCATCTAAATCTGATAAAGTGATATTTAGAACCATTGAACTTAGGTTTCTGATATTGAAAAATTACTTTTAGCCTTATATCATATAGATTTTAAAAAACATGGCAAATTGTTATATTTATTTTTATAATAAAAATTTTTTTAAAGCTGATAAATATATTTCTTAGGCTTTTAAAGAAATATTATAAAATAAAGCTCAATAAAAAGTCAATCATAACACTATATCTGTGCGCTTTTTAGTGACATCTTGAAGGAATATTATATTTATGTATATATACATATATTGTAAAATAAGATGAAATATATATCCCCTTGTATTTCATCTTCTTCTTTTAAAAATTAGTAATATGTATGAGAATAGATTATAAAATAACTTCTTTAAATATAAACCTGATTAAAGATAGTGTGACATAATATTACTGTTGTAGTGAATTTTTCTGCACATTTAAGTTATATATGGACTACAAATTCTTTTTTATTTTACAAGGTACCTAAATTAGATTAACATTTTACTCAATTTTGCTTAATATTATATTGCTCCAATTTTAGCAGTTATTTATTTTGAGAAAATTAAGTATAATGCTTAATTGATAGTAGTATAAGTCATATGAGAGTTGTAAAACTATACAGTGCACAACAAAATTATTGCCTTGCAGATGTGATTGTATAAGATACCTGCAATAGTTTGGCTACCATCCTAGTATGGGGAGGAGGTCTGTCTCCGCCAAGTTTGTTTTGTGATTTCTAAAGGTTTTTATGTTGTGGCAGCAAATTTCCCAAACTTTAGTGAATAAAAACTATGTTTAAAACTCATTGTTGCTGTCATGAATCATAACGTAATCTCTAGTGTAAATTAAAGTAACAATAAGATAGTTGCAAATCTAAAGTTATTAAGTTGGATACTCTGCCAGAATTGAAACATACCTTGGACCAACCCTGGTTAAAAGCCAATAATGCCCAGGTTGGAACCAAGGATTTGATAAATGGTTTGTGAGTATTGGATCAATAGCTCTAAAACTAAAAACTATATCACAAATGAAAACTGTCATCACATTAAATATCAATAATGGGGATCTGAGCAGCATAACAGATGCAATACTATTAATTCTGTAAATATTTTCCTTAAGTCTATAGCTAATGTTCAGGTATACTTGAGTTACTGCACTACCATTTTTGTTAGTTTAGTTTATTGGATAAATTTGGCTTAGTACCACAACTAAACAAACATGACTCAGCCCCAATTTTCCTAAACCATTTTTGTAGACTAAATTCTGTGTTTTTCAACTTTGTTATAGTAAAAGTCTTTGAATTTATCTGTTGAGCTTATGAGCTGGCCAAGCTGCAGAACTCTTTGAGGAAGTATTCAATGATATAGGTCATCATATACTTTGAGTAGGTATCAACAGTATAGGTTGTTATATACTGTCAAAAGTTTAATTAGTTTTAACCCCACTTTTATAAAATCTAGAACGCTCTTGATTGAGAATCCGCCATTATATACTGAGGCTATCAGCTTTTGATGGGCTCCTCCTTGAGGTATGGCTAATTTGGCACCTTACTGTGCAACTTGGCGATCTTTGTGGCTTTGATTATTCTGGAATTATGCTATCTAGGTGTGGGCACCATCCACGGTGTCTTATTTTCTCTAATGTTAATAATGAATTCCCTGGAGATCTAGGTTTAGATCCTGCTTAAATTTCTCAGGGATTTGATGAGTTACAGACACTTTCCTTACAGGTGCATCTTACTTTCTTTTATCTATACAATGTGAGAAATTCAAATGCCTTAGACAGGTGTTTTTACTATATATAAATGCATCCATTTGTTTCCATGTTTAACTAATATAATCTACCTTATCCTTAAAAATACTAACAAATGTTGTTTCAAAATTATACTTAAGGCTCTCATAACCAATAGTTTATTAAAAAGGATACAGTGGCACAAATCTCTAACTTCTTTCATAAATATGCAACTACATCAAATATGAATAATTCCTTGTGTCCATCCTCTGATTGATCTTCCATAGTATATTATAAATGTTAACAAACACCGTCATGATAGTAAGCATCTGAAAACTACTGATGCACTCAAACCAATATACTTGTAATGGTTTTTATATGGGAAAATTACTATTATACATATATTATAAATACTTGTATTCTTTAGTTTAACAACGCACTAAACTAAGGGCCATAATGCTTATCTCTCAGATAATATAATAACACATGACAAAATATAACTTCCTGTTACATCATAACTGTAGTTCTTTATGTAAATAATTTAGGCGCTCATTAAAATGCCAAATATATTTTTAGTAAATTTTAAGTTGGTTCATACAAAGTGATATGCAAAAAACGAATTCACAAATGAGCAGTTACAGTTGTGAAGACAAATTACTTACTAGCATAACGTTTATTGGGTTTTGAGCTTTTACCTAGGCATAGTTTTTATTTTAACTATTTTTTCCTAAATCTATATTTGCAACCCTTTATCTGTCTCATGGCACATTCCATCTAGAAGTGTCATAGGAATTACTTTTGTTAATTAATGTCAAAAGGCAACATAGGCTTAAATATAGTACATATGTGGTTCATTACTAGTCCATTGAGAAATACATATGTAATGACTAGAGAGAATAGTTGTTTAGTTTATATGAAGAAGCTTAGTATTGATTTTTGACAGCTTTATTATTTGTTTTAGGTATTTAATTTCTATTTTATATTCATACATAGAATCATTAAGATAAAATGTCTTCAGGAAGCATGAAAAATAACTGATGCTTATATAGATACCATTTATGCAAGAACATTACTAGTCAGCTTATAAATGTAAAAATAAGACTCTAAATAGACCCATAGGTGAGTTCAAAAGCATAAATCTTAGTTTATGAGTTAGTAGCATTTGTGAGAAGCAGACTGATATTTATAATATTATTTTAAATAGCTTATGTTATCTCTAAAACTGGTAAAAGCATAAGGAACTAACTTCTTCAAGTTACAATTGAGAATTTTTTTGCATATTTGAATTCATATCAATAACTTAGACATGTATTCACAAGAGTAATTTTTATTGATTTTATCTTATTAGATATTAACCCTATGTTATATTAGTAGCCTTGTAAAAGTAATGAAGATATAGCAATGAAGAAACAAACTGAAAGCTATATTATTCTAACCAATATCATGATAGGAAGTTTTAATGGTAGAGAATAGCCCCTTAATTAAAATTATATACATATTGTTGTAAGTACTGAAAAGTCATCTAAAAAGGTACCTTATTAGAAAGCTAAAGGAGATTATGCTGAAATCAACAATAGGGCTGAAGTTAAAAGATTAAATGAGACCAATTAGAGTAATATTGATGTGATATTATAAAACACTGAAACTTATAAAGATTTAAAATCCCAAATTTTAAGAGATCAAAACAAGGGATCTCTAAATAAAAAGCAAATAATCAAAAGGAGTTGGAACAAGCTATGCGTTTTAATATTTAACAATTATTATGATTTAAAATTCATCTTCTAATTTTTTAAGATTTTTATAATACATTAAAGATAATCTCATATCAAAAGTAAAATTACTAGAGTCATTTGAGCTATAAAGAAAAGGAGATAAACCATAATAAAGCTATGTAAAGAAACCATATGTATTAGAGCACTGGAACCTTCTGTGGGCAGAAAAAGGATGCATTAATTTTATTCAACTGAGACAAGCTGACCAGGGGATGGAAATTACTGATATGCTTGTAGAAATGGTAGGGGAGGGAAGAGAAGAAATGATTAGATATGATTGGGCACCTCAGGGTACACAGGTTACCCTTGGTGCCAGCTGGGACCGCCAGGTATGGGGGATTGGTGGTCTACTCCAATGGGGTTGTCCCACTATGAAGCAGGTGTGAAGGAAGGGGTCCGTGTGAAGGAACTAGAGCGGGAACCATGAGTTTATGAGTCTCTGTTGCCTTGGCCTCATATACCCATAGAGCCAGGCTTGGAAATGCTCCAGTAGGTGGATGTGGAATTTATTGATAACCCCATGGATGGTAGGGACCATGCCCTTGAACGCACCCAATTCAATAGTGTGGATCGTCCACATTGCAATGGGTATCAATAGGGAGCGCAGGGTGGACAGGATTGGGGACATAAGTTGGACTGTGAGGAGGCTCTTTGAGATAGAGATATTCTGGCCATCTTGGATCTTGAGTAGGCGTGCGACTTCTCACCATATGGCTTTGGACGGGGGGAAGGTTTCTAAGCGGTGGTGTAGGGAGCCCTCTCCTCCACATACTGCGCAGGTTGCGTGGAGGGAGTGGGTGTATTCCACTGTTCTGTAGGTCCTTCTTAGGCAGCGCCAGGCGTTGGCCCTTACCCTCAGCTGGAAAAGTGGATGGTGCGTCATCTTCCAAATTGCCTTTTGTGTGGTTAGGTCATAGGGAATATCCAAAGTATTTAGGTAGTCAACTCTGGCAATAGATGGGGTCGTGGTAGTATATCTTTGTGTGGGTGGTCTTCTGGCTTTTGTAATGTGAAGTGGGGTCTGGGTCATCCCCTTCCCTGCACTGTACCAGTGGTAGCGATGGTCCACCCCATGCAGTGGATGGTTTGGAGGAGGCGCTTAAAGTGAGGGGGGTTCCATGTGGGCCTGTTGCATTTGGGTGTTAGCGAGGTACATTGGTAAGCTGGAAGGATGGTGCAGGTTAGGTATCTTGAGTGCCTGCGCAAAGTTGGCCCTTGCTGCCCTGGACCAGTGCTGTTGCAGGGGGTCTGGGGTTAGCACTTCCTCTATCCAGGTGCCCAGGATGCGGTTGGCGTGATTCTTAAAATCTTTTAGGCTCATGCTTCTGCTGGAGCGTGGGCCATACAGCGTTTTGACCCAGACTGGTGGGCAGGATCCAGGCCACAGCCAACCCTGGATGAGCGCATGGATTGACATTATAAAGGTAGGGGAAAAGGGGATTGCATGTGCAGGGAACCACAGATTGGTAGGATGAGCAAGTTGGCAACTGCCACTCGCCCCATTAACCTAGGGATGTCATGGTTGGATGACTTAATAGTGGGAACTGATGCTAGATATAAGGCTGGGCGACAGGAGGCCCAGAAGGTGAAACTTCAGGCCCTTCCTGACCTAAAACACACCTTAGATCAACGCTGGGTGCAAGCCAAGCATGCCCAGGTTGATACTAATGGGGTGCAAAACGCCCAGCCTCTTATCTTGGCCCAGGCATTGAAACGAATGATTTACGTTACAAATGAAGATGGTTCAATTTGGTTAATTGGAGAGCAAGGGTTCAAATCCCATTCAAGTTATGAAGTTTTAAGTTTGGGTAAAATACGGCTTAAATCAATTACTTGAGTAAAGGCACTTTTGGTGTATTTTACTAAAATGGATGGAAGCGTCTGTTTATTGGAGTGTCAAGGCTTGGGCGCACTTCCGCAGAACCTGAATTTCCTGGCCCACTTTAAATATGTTTTTGTGACCAACATTCCTCATTGGTCGACTTTCTTAAATAAAAATATTCGTTATTTTACGTTTTACTTATGGTTCCTTGGGCGAACTTGGTGGCGGACCTCTTTGGGGAGGTCTCCAACTATGTGGGCCACTACCTATTATTGCAATTTATTAAAATCCCAGATGCTCCATTGGGCTGCCCAAGTCCCCTCCAGATCGAGGCACATAAGGCCCCTGACGCCAAGTTACACTTGATTATGGACTCCCCTCTGGGGTCCACTCAAGCTGTTATGTTCCTCACTTCCCTGGTACTATATGTTGTGCTCTACACCCTTGCCTGGGGTACCGTTAACACAGGCACCATTTGAGGTATCTTCTTTCCCTTTCTCTTAACGGCTAGTTCCCTAGCAATGTGGGTTTGCATCCCAAATCACCTTGCTGGGAATGAGAGAGTTACAGACACTCTCTTGACAGGGGATCTACCCTTGAGTGAAGCGCTTCTGTTAGATTTCTGTTGTAGCAGGTTATTTTCAATCATCTCATTTGCATACCCCCCTGTTTCTAACCACATCCCAAGGTGGCAGACAGGGGTGGTGGTGGGGGGTAATGCAAAGGGTAGGGCGAGTAAGATTTTGCATCTTGGGTTGTGTGTGGTGGGGGATGTAGTCCAATTGGTGGTGTATTTGCCAAGTAGGATATTTTCAGTTTTCCATTTATTGAGCGATGCACTTTCACCATGGAGTATTCCTCTAGGGTGCGCTCCAGCTGTCGGGCATTGCTGTTATCAGCTATACCTGTTATACAATTGTCCGCAAAGGCTAGTATCTTGACTGTGGGCTGGCTGAGTGCAGTTATGCCCCTGAGGCGTGAGTTGGTGACGCGGAGGAGTGGGTCAAAGTTGAAGTTATACAGTAGTGGGATGAGGGGGTACCCTTGCTTGAGCCCTCTGTGAGGGGTGATCCTGTTGGTCAGGAAGCCAGGTCCACATATTATCATTGATGCGGATTCTGTGAAGAGAATTGCCCAGTTGATGAACCTGGGTGGGAGGTTGAAAGCGTGTAGGCACTCTTTTAAGTATGGCCAGCTAACGCGGTCATATGCCTTATCCTATTCAAGGAATACCAGGGCGCCCGTCGCTTTGGATTGGTATACATTGGTGATGGAGTGTATGTTAGACCAGATGGAGCGACCTGGTGTAAAACCAAATTGGTTGGGTGATAGGGCTTTTGATTCTAATGCTCCCAGTCTGGTAGCTAGAATTTTTGTGAGTAGTTTAGTGTCAGTATTTGAGAGTGCTGTTGGGCACCAGTTGGCCAGGTCCAGTCTGTCGCCCTTTTTTATAGGGTGATGACAGGAGTCCTGGCCTCCTGGCAGAAGATGGGTCTCCATCAAGCATTGGTTCATAGATGCTAGGAGGAGGGAGGAGATCTGTTTAAAGTATTTTTTATAAAATTTGTAGGGTATTCCATCAGGGCCTGAGCATTTCCTACATGGTGCACCGCGGACTGTATTTCAGAGCTACTCCTGCATTATCAGGTTTAGGAGACTATAGTCCAGCGGTGCACTCTGTATTCTGGTGAAGTGTAAATTTTTTATTTTTGGAGGTTGGGTGAGGTGTCAAGGTAAAGTTCAGTGTAAGAGTGGTGGATTTCCGCCTTGACCTCCATTGGATCAGTTGCCACAGTTCTGTCAGACTTGCGGACCTGTGCGCACTGGGGCAAGTTGCCTTGGGAGTGGTATTGGCAGAAGAACGCCAAGCAGGTTTCGCTTTCTTTTATGTGCTTACCTTTTCACAATACTTTAATTCTGTGTTGATTTTTGTGGATGAGGGTGTTATGGCGGGTGGAAATTTCCACCCATTTGCACCCCCAGTTCAGGCTGTATCCAGTTTTCAGGGTATTGAGTTCATGGTAGTTGAATTCTGCCAGGGTGCATCTGATTGTAGAAGTATCCGCGGTATATTTGTGCAAAGTGATATGGCAGCTCTCGTTTATTAGTTCAGTTTTGAATTTTTCCCAAGATTTGATGGGATCCAATGCAAATGGGGCAGTAAATTTTGGGTTCAAAGCTTCATGCTCAACCCATTCAGAAATTTTGGGGAGTTTATATTCTTCAGGTATAGCTTCATCCAGAGCGTCATCTACATTTGAGTCCTGGTTGGCGTGAACTGCACCAAAACTAGATGATGGTCAGAGAAATTAATTTTTAGTGGCGAAGTTAGTAATGAACAAGTGACAGGATTTTGGCGTGAGGATGTTGTCAATGTGGCTCATCGAGATGAGCATACCCTCACATATGCTGGGGTAGGTCATATGGGTAAGGAGTGAATACCTGGGGGAGGGTGTCATACAGGCCAAGGGATGCCTTCATTTCATGGAATTCAGAGTGTCCAGTGGGTATCCCCTGGGGTTAGGCCATTGGTCTGTAGTGGGATCATCCCAACAGTTGAAGTCGCCCAACAGGATGGTGTCCAGTGGAAGGTTGAGCATCAGGATTGATTTGAGGAATTGTTTCCTCTCAGATGTGGTGCACAGTGCATAGATGCAGGCTATCGATAGTGTGGTCTCTTGGTTTGTGATCCTTGTGATTAGGATGTGTGTCATGTGCACAAGACATCATAGTGGGGACCAACCCCAAAGATAAAAATGGGCGCCAGGAGGCCCAGAAAATGAGGCTATAAGCCCTCCCTGACCTGAGGCATACCCTAGACCAACTCTGGGTATGGGGAAATATGCTCAGGTTGGTGCTAGTGGGGTGCCAGAGGCCCAGCCCCTCACATTGGCCCAAGCATTAAAGGGACAGTCTACTGAATTAATGCAAATGGTTCCATTTGGTTCATTGAGGAAAGGGGTTTCAAACCCGTTCCATTTATGAAACAACGTGTTTGGGTCGAATCCAACTTCAATTGATAACTCAAATGAAGTCAGTTTTGGCTTATCTAACATATTCAGATGGGAGCGTTGCCCTATTGGTGGGTTAGTGCTTGGGGCCACTGCAGCAAACCCCATTTTCCCCCTCAATGCTTAAATGTGTTTTCCCTGACCAACATTCCTTGTTGATCAACTTCCCAAATAAAAATTCCCCGTTTTTACCATTTTTATGCTATCTGAACAATCCTGTGCACGGACCCCTTCAAGGAGGTCTCGCGCTCCATCAAACTTGCCATGTTGAACACAATATGATTATCACCTCATGCACCATTGGTTCGTCCAGGTCCCCTCCAACCTGGGTCGTTGGCCCCTTCTCTCAACATGCACCACGACATTTTTAGCTGGTTATTGATAGCATTCCTCTGATCAAATTATTATTGCTCCAGCACCCTCTGCTGGGCAATAATGATTTTTATTCTAACGGCTAGTTCCCTGGCGTTTGGCTTGTGCACTGAGCACTGCCATTTTGGGAACTAGAGAGTTATAGACACTCTCCTAACATTAGTTGACCAACCCCTTAACTTTATGCGCATGAACTTTTCCATGTGATTCTTTTCCAAAGTGGGAACAGTGGGCGCCAGCTGTGGGACTCAGTTGTTTTAGCCGCACTGCAGTTTTCTATTTTTCCTGACAGTTGGATCAACTTGGCATTATTATGGTTGCCTCCAACTGGAAAATATCCACCCTTTATGCTTGTACCTGGTGGATACGGACGCTTCAAGGTCTGAAAGTTGTGATTCCCCAACTTTACACCGAATTTGTCACTTTCAAATTACATAAACTAGTTTCCCTTTGCCCACGCATTCAGCCGATGCTGTTGGAATTGGCACAGATGGGCCTGGGGGTGTTGGCCATGGATAACGTTGGGCATTCCATTGTGGTTCAAGGGATAGGGTCATTTGCATCTAAAAACGCCTTTTATAATGAAACCCTGATATATACCTTTAAACCATATTGGCCCTCTTATGGCTCAGATCTGGAACCCATTCCTATGTATGGAATCACACCAGAAAATCCCCGTTTAACCTCTTCCATGATTCGCAGCACTCAGGAAGTTTTAAAGAGCTGCGCCTACAATATGAAAATGTTTATGCACCTGCAGAAGGCATGGAGGCGTATGTGGCCTCAGTAGTAAGAGTGGCCAACTATCCCTCCCCCTTCTATGATTCCCAAACCTACCCTTATGGTTATCTCAAGCCAGAAGGACTTTTAGGTGAGGTGGGGGCGTTTTCTGCTTTGAATAATTCCCACTCTGGATACTTCCTCTTGACTGCTACCCTTACATCCTCTTTGGGGAAGTTCACCACAACCATTTTAGTGGATACCGGTGCCTCTAACAATTTTATTGACCATGACCTTTCTGACTACCTTGAGTTGAGTTACTCCCCAGGTGGTATGGTTATAGATGGGGCTTCTCAAGGTATCACTACACTGAACGTCATGGGGTTAGTGGACTACCAGGTTGGCGCCTATCTTCTGTACAACCATTATCAAGCTATCAAGAACCTCTTGTTCCCCATTATTTTGGGGGTTGAATGGTGGAGAAAGTTTAACATTCAGACTAATTTGAAAGAAAACATTCTATCCTTGTCTTTGGTAAATGATCATCAGTTGATTGTTCCCTTGTCGGAGGATACCGCCCAGGACCCATTACCTCATAGGCTCAATGTTCCCACACCTTATCTTGCTCCTTTGCTGAAGACCCCCTCTTCCGTGGGATTTTGCTTACCTTTCTGTTTGGAGGGTTTGAAATCCTCTTTTGATGCAGCATCCGCCAACGCACTCCCTGAGCACTCTGAGTTTGATTGTGACTTCAAGATTATGATGGATCTGGTGCATATATCTTCCCCCATTTACCCATTGACTGTCTGGGAGGAAGAGGCGTTGGATGTGTGGGTGAAAGAAAAGTTGGCCAAAGGTGCAATTTTTAGCGTACCTCCCTGGGTGCTCCACCATTCTCATTGTGGAGAAGTCTGATGGTACTTTACGCCCATATGTGGACTACGGGAACCTTAACAATGTCACTGTACCAGACCTCCATCCCATCCCTTTGGATTCACAGATTGAGCGCTATGTGGAGAAGGCGAAGTTCTTTTCCAAGCTGGATTACGAAATGCATTTAATCATATCTGGATAAAGAAGGGCCAGGAGTGGTTAACCGCCTTCTGCACCAGAAAAGGAATATTCCAGTTTTGGTCATGCCCTTTGGGCTTAAGAATGCCCCTGCTATCTTTCAACGCCGCATTGATGCAGCATTGGGGGACATGTTGGGGGTATGCGCGGTTGCCTAAATTGATGATATCCTAGTGTTTTCCCCTGATCAGGAGTCCCATACAGTCCTTTTCAGCAAGTGGTGGAGCGGTTAAAAACAGTCAGCCTTATGTTGAAAATTCCAAAGTGCGAGTTCTTCAAGACCCAGGTCACGTTTCTGGGCAACGTTGTGTTTGACTAGGGACACATGATAACTCCAGACAAGGAGAAGGCAATTTGTGAGTGGCCTACCCCCACCTCGGTCAAGGAATTGAGGAGCTTTTTGGGGACGTGTACGTTCCTCAAGAAGTTCACTCCCAAACTGTCTGAGGTGGCGGCTCCCTTATACAAGGCTAGCGGTGCCAAGGTGCTTCAATGGTCCCTCATTTTGGAGGATGCTTTCCAAGCAGTGAAGTGCACCCTGTTGTCCACGTCTGTTCTTCACCATGTCGACCCTTCAAAGGGGTTCATCGTGTCCTCAGATGCTTCCAACTTTGCCATTGCAGCTGCCCTGTTACAGGTGGTTGAATATGGGTCTGAGCATCCAGTGGGATATTTTTCTAGGAAAATGTCTTTGCCAGAGTTAGATTACGCCGTTTATGATAAGGAGTTATTGGCAGTGGTGGAGGCACTGACTTATCGGCATCACCACTTGCATGGCTCATCCCAATATTTCCCATATGTACAGACCACCATGCCTTGCTGTACTACCGCGCTCCTCATGTCCTAACCCCATGGCAGACCTGTTGGCATGAGACCCTTGCCCAATTCACATTCACGTATGAGTTCACCAAGGGCAAGGATAATGGTTTGGCGGATGCTTTGAGTCGCAACCCTGCTTTAGCGCCCAATCCCAAGGAGGTAGAAGTTCACAACACACAGGTGATGATTCCTCCAAGTAAAATTTTTCCTCAATGACCCTCTCCCCTGGCCACCGGGACAGCGCTTGCACCTCTGGAAAACGCGGAGGAAAATAGTATGTTCAGGAAGGTAGTCTTTTCTCAGCCGCTGGCAGCGGAATATACTACATTACTTGCTAAGTGCAAGTTGAATCAAGAGGATCTCTCCAGGAGCTATCACATGAAGGATGAGATGGTGTTGGTTCAGGGGCGCCTATGGGTTCCTGCTGGACCACTTCGCCTGAAAATCATCCAGGACCATCATGATGGTCTTGCCATTGGTCATCCTGGTAAAGCAAAGACATTAGAGTTAATACGGCGCAAATCAATTGTTAGGGCTTGATTGCTCAGGTGGGGCGGTACTGTAAGAAATGTTTAGTCTGCAACCAAATGAAGCTAAATTGTCAACTTTTAGCGGGGTTGTTGGTACCTGTCCAGAAAGCTGAAGGGTCCTGGACTTCCCTATCAGCGGATTCTATTGTAGAACTATCTGTCTCAGAAAAATACGATGCCATCATGGTGGTGGACCAGTTTACAAAAGTTATCCCACTTCATTCCTTCCAGAACTACAATAACCGCGGATGAGGTGGCCAGGCTTTTCGTCACGCATGTGTTTGCGCTCCATGGAGTTCCCCAAGAGATTATTAGTGACCATGGACCCCAGTTTACCTCTGTCTTTTAGGAAGCGTTTTTTAAGACTCTCCAGATTCACCCTTGCCGTTTGACTGACTATCACCCACAATCAGATGGGCATACTGAACGAGTGAACCAGTACTTGGAGCAGTTCCTGCGGTGTTATACTGCTGCAGATCATTCAGATTGGGCTTCTCACCTTCCCATGGCCCAGTTTAGCTACAACAATACCTCGCACTCCTCGATCAGTTGTTCCCCATTTTTCTCTAGCCATGGCTTTAAACCTGCCTTTAACATGGAGGTCAGCTGTGGGTCTAAGGTTGAAACGATGGTGGACTTTGCCAAGACAATCAGGGTCCACCAGGGGTTTCCACAAGCTTGGAGGTGGCAATGCAGGTGTATAAGGAGAACGCTGATGGGAAGCACCGAGTGGGTCCTGTGTACAAGGAAGGGGATCTCGTGATGCTTGATGCTTGTAACATCCCTATCAAGCAGCCATTCAAGAATCTGGGACCAAAGAAGATGGGCCCCTACCGCGTTGTTATAAAGGTGGGCCATGCCTCATACCAGTTAGATCTCCCACTCATTCTGGATCTTCTCTATGTTTCATGAGAGCAAACTGACGTTGTTCAAGGGCCCCCCGCCATAGACTCTTGAGGCCTATCTCATGGATGGGGCGCTAGAGTGGGAGGTGGAAGAAATAGTCGCCTCCCACCGCATTAAAAGAATACTTGAGTATCTGGTATCCTGGAAGGGCCTTGACTCTGCAGAGAACAGTTGGGTTCCAGCGCGTGACTGTGTACATGCCAAAGATCTGATTGAAGCCTTCCACAAGCGTTTCCCCCAGGCTGCTGGATCCCAACCTAAACCAACCATTACCACCATGAAGTTGGCCCCTGCCCACAAGAACTTTTTTCTTGCACAAGTCCCTGGAGGGGGAGTTGAGCCCCATTGGGAGGAGAGGGTAGTGTCATGTGAACATGACATCATAGTGGGGACCAACCCCAAAGATAAGGCTGGGCGCCAGGAGGCCCAGAAAATGAGGCTACAGGCCCTCCCTGACCTGAGGCATACCCTAGACCAATGCTGGGTACGGGCAAAATATGATCAGGTTGGTACTAGTGGGGTGCCAGAGGCCCAGCCCCTCATATTGGCCCAAGTGTTAAAATGGACGGTCTACCAAATTAACACAAATGGTTCCATTCAGTTCATCAAGGAACGGGGCTTTGAAACATGTTCCAACAATGAAACAACGTGTTTGGGTCGAATCCAACTTCAATTGATAACTCAGGTGAAGTCAGTTTTGGCTTATTTAACAAATTTGGACGGATGTGTTGCCCTATTTGTGTGTCAGTGCTTAGGGCTACTGCAGCAAACCCCATTTCCCCCATTGACACTTAAATGTGTTTTCCCTACCAACATTCCTTGTTGGTCAACTTCCAAAATAAAAATTCCCCGTTTTTACCATTTTTATGCTATTTTGAACAATCCTGTGCATGGACCCCTTTGAGGAGGTCTCGCGCTCCATCAAACTTGCCATGTTGAACACAATATGATTATCACCACATGCACCATTGGTTCGTCCAGGTCCCCATCAACCTGGGTCATTGGCCCCTTCTCTCAACGTGCACCACGACATTTTTAGCTAGTTATTAATAGCATTTCTTTGCTTAAATTATTATTGCTCCAGCACCCTCTGCTGGGCAATAATAATTTTATTTTAACAGCTAGTTCCCTGGCATTGGGCTTGTGCACTGAGCGCTGCCACGCTGGGAACTGGAAAGTTATAGACACTCTGGACAATGCGTCCATTAAAGTGTGAGGAGGATTCAATAATTTTAAAATTTTTTTGTTATTATTATGGATGACCACCCCACAGTGGGATGACCATATCAACTGGGACGGTGAGGCCCTGACTGCCCATGATCCCTCCTCCCCCTGTAGACAGTGGGTCTCTTGGATGGCCAAGATGTCCACCAGGGGTTTGTGCAGGAAGTCCAGTTTTTTGGCTTGAGACTTGAGCCCTGGCTCCTGCAATGTTTATTGTCCCTATTGACACTGAGGTGCCTGTGGCGCCTCAGGAGTGGTTGGGCGGGCCTTCTGGCCCTAGTCCCCCGCTCATTGCCTTGGACTTGCTCTGTGTGATTGGGCCAGTCAACTCTGAGGCTTTCAGCTCCTTACCTTGTGATGATTTTGTGTGGGTATTTTTAGAGTTGGGGATTGTATTAAACTTTTCCACATGTGATTTTGTTTGATTCATATTAATGCTCTGATTGGCTTCTGATGTTTTGGGGTTTGATTTTGGCGCTCTGGGCCCTGTTGGCTCATCCATAGTGGATGTGAAATGTCCCAAAAGTTTATTTGATTAGGATCACATGGTGATTCTGTC
Source organism: Massospora cicadina (assembly GCA_022478985.1). Taxonomy (NCBI): domain Eukaryota; kingdom Fungi; phylum Entomophthoromycota; class Entomophthoromycetes; order Entomophthorales; family Entomophthoraceae; genus Massospora; species Massospora cicadina. The sequence goes on from JAKSZP010010575.1 coordinate 26,846, forward strand.
AGCTTGTTGAGAAAAGTTTCTTCATGGGTTGTCCAATATGACTGTTTGGCTCAGATCACATCATCCATGGTTGCTCTGCTTGTTAACTAGTTTCTGATTGGCTGGCTTAACCAATTTCCTCTCTGTCCATCTGTATTTGGTTCAGGTTGATGGAGGAGGTTGCAAGAGATGTGGCCTTGGCTGCTGCCCGCTTGTGGGCCTTCTATACCTGTTTGCATATTTTGGGTTAGATTGGGTCAATGAGGACATAGTGTCCATCCTCTCCCCAGAGGAAAGCGTGGTGGCGTTGACCATTCTTCTGAAGGACTCCTTGTCTTCATCCATGGCATCGTCACAAAAGTCTGGAGCCATGATGCCCTCCTTCATGGGACATTCATGATCCTTGCGCCCCAGTGCGGTGCAATGGTTGCAGATGGGTGGTGCGCGTTCCAGTGTGACGTGTAAAGGTTTTGATACTCCCCGTCTGGGAGGTGAAATACCATGGTGCATGGGATTTTAGTTAAAGTTGCAGCCACGTCAGGGACTGGGTCAATTACAGCAATTACCTTTCCTGTGTATAGGTTCGTCATCAGGTGGAAATGCTGTAGTTCTAATTGTTTTATCTCTCCATAGCTTTGAAGGCTGAATTGGAGTTCTTCTTCAATTAGCTTATGGGGGAGGTTGGTGGGAAGTGAGTTGAATGAGATTAACAAAGTGTTTGCTTTGTTCCATCTGGTGCATGCGGTGCAAACAAGTTGTTTGCCCTTGGGGAGGGCTATTTCAACACAGACTTTTGCTGCGGCGTCTGCATCCTCTTCAGTTTCAAAACCCATATTAATCCAGTTGCGGTGGATGGTGTGGGTGGTAATGTATACCGCATGGGGAAAGAGGAAGGCCTGTTCCTCACCTACCTTTTCCCACAGAGTTGGGGAATCAACCCCTAAGAAAAGTCAGAGCCTGTGTTCCACTTTTGATAGGGCTGTGCATACTGTATCATCATGTATTGGTTTTGTTTTGTGGTAAACTCCACAAACCTGGGCATTGTTTGGGTTTGGGGTTTTTTGGTGGCGTTGGCTCCTGGTCCCCCTCCAGGGCGTTTTTTGCCCTTGAGTGCACCGTTTTAGTCATTGCCCAATATGACTTTCACCCAGTTTTGTTGGGTTTTATTAAATTCGCTCATCTCACCTGTATGATTATCAAAATCTATCTGATCAAATCAAATCTCAATAACTGATGTTATCATTATGGGAAAGAAAAGCCCTAATCCGCCAGAAAAAGGATGCATTAAGAAATAGAAAGAGAGAAACAGCAAATCAGATTAAAAAGTTGCATACTTTATTTTTTATGCTATACTTATAAGATTTAATATCCTTAGTTATTTTTTTAAAAAGTATGCATTGCAGTTCACAGAGTCTAAAATGTTTTTTTCATAGCTGCTACCTTGTTCAAAAGTTTAATTTAATACTTAAGCAATGTTATCTTTAGTCAAAATAAATAAATTACTTTCAAGGAGTTGAAAAGTTATCTATAATATTCTATAATGTAACACTTTATCATATTTTAAGATTTACAACAAAAGCTTGAGCGCTAAAGTTTTTACAAAACAATAGCATTTTATAAGTTCTTTCATTTATGTATAAAAACAATCTCATGTACTCTAGTGTTTGAGAAATCTAGCTTAGTTTTCAAACCTATATAAAACAATAAATTAAGTCTATGATGACAACGCAAGAGTAATTTAGTACATATTTTCTATACATAAAGTTTTTGTTAGTGAAAAGAATAGTCCTTTAGTCCTATTTTTGAAAATCTCAAAATACTCTATCATTAAGGATTGTTGTCCTAATGGGAAGTCTTTATTTTATCACAAAGATGTTAAAGGGCTCTATCTTAGACACATGACTGGACTCTTGGAAAAAGTTATTTTCAAAGGGTAACCCACCTTTGACAATTTTTAACTTAGGGTTCTGTGTATCATATAGATATATATCTTATAACTAGGTAAGGTATATATTAAAAAATATAATTTAGATTTTTAATAGTTGAATCCAACTCACTTATCTATAATATTTTTCTTTGTAATAAAAAAACTTGATATTTTGGAACATCTTTCTGACATCATGGGGGCTTGCACTTTTTTATAGTCACTTGGCTGAAAGGAGTCCCCAGTCTTTATACCTGATAATATACAATGGTAAGAATTAGTCATGCATTCCTGCATTGGCAGTCAGACGCTGCAACCAAACAAGCTATCTACTTTCCCTTTATTCTATTCAAATATCTTTGAATTACTCTAAAATAATATATAATTTCTTATAAGTTATAACACTTAATGCTATATGCTTCTAGACAACAGCTTATGGAAAAAGGAAATATTTCTAATTTACTAACAAAAGGTTAGTACTATACAGAAAGAATTATAGAAGGATAATTAATACTATAAGTAATATCTAGGAATCTTCTATATAGATTTGCAGAAAGTATAACTAAGGTTATATAATATGAATCATATAATGTAAGATTAAAACATTACAAGATAAGGGCTTAAATGGAAATTAATAGAATAAATATCAAAGCTTGAAAAAGAACATGATTTGAATCCCAAGTCACCTTTTATAGAGACTAAAGTATTTATATAGTATTATAGGTTTATACTGTAACTATAAATTATATTGTTGAATAAGTAGCAATAAAAACTCTATTATAGAAGTCATTTTAATAGTAATAATAGCTTAAATGAATAATATTATGACATGATATACTAGCTTGAAGCTTATATATATTATATTATTAGGGCATATTTAGTTTCTTGGAACTAATCACTTAGTAAAGCTTTATGTATATTATAGAACTAAGAAAAGTAATATAAACAGTCCCTGTATTATTTGAGTTTAGTATTCTTTTGTTGTTACCTTTTAAGTAAAAAATTAATATGAATAGTTAAAGGAAAAAATCATATCATTAACCATTTCTTGGCATATATAAAACTATTAATCTTATCTAATGACCAAAAAATTATTCAAGTGATAACATGTCTAAAGAACCCATAAAAAAATTTAGATAAGCTACTATTACTGAAACAGTTACTATAATATTAAAAGGTTAAAAGCGCTAGAAATTATGTATGTTAATATAGTGTTTTTCAAGGTGCTAATCTAACTTTACATTAAAAAATCAACTAAATTATATACCTTTCTTTATTCTCTTTATTCATGCTCTTTTTTATTTTAAAGATACTAGCTTCTTAATAATCCATTTTAAAGATTGATATCACACTTAGGTATCATAGCTATAATTTTATTAGTTTAGTTTTATTTAAAATAATATTAATATATTATTTATACTATATTTTTGAGCATATAATCTTTATTTAACTGAGGTAAGCTGACCAGGGGATGAACATTACCAAACTAAAACTAAAAATCATAATAAAAAATAACAATTCAAACAAAACGCCCAAAATGGACAGATTGATTGAATCATACCTAACAAATATCCAACCAGGTGGGCAGCAAATACTGCTATCCCTCCATGGTGGATGAAGAGGGGGATCAGGGGGCTCATCTTCAGCCACATCCATCTCATCTCAGAGTAGGGTGCGTGTTAAGGCAGATAGTAGGGGTGTGGGGGCATCAGCGGCATGAGGTTTGATATCCTTGATATCTGGAACTTCTGAATAGTTGCCAGCCATCATAATGCCAACAATGTATTTGGCTAAAGCGTCTTCAGCTTTGAGGCAGGCGTCTGGGAATTTAACAAATGTATCAATGTTGGTTCAGGTGATTTTTGCTTTCAGATTCCGTGCTACTGTTACCACATTCTGGATGGCTTCAGTGACGTTTTTGTGTAAAGTTTTCATGTTGGTCTTACTTTGTGCAGTAAAATTTTTGGGGATGACGGGAGGTGGAATTCCTCCTGTGAGCGCAGCCACAGATTTGGCGGCAGCTTTGCAGAGTGGATGGCAATCTAGTGTGGCGGCTGCTTCTACTGCAAGCTGGTGATCACTGTAGAATGGTTAGGCATTAGGTTGTGGGACATATTTCTGAGGCGGAATTTTGCATCCCATTCTGTGTTACAGAGCCACTTGACTTGCAGCTTCAGTTCTTCAATGATGTTACCTGATTTGTCAATTTCATCCAATAATTACCATTGGTTTTGGTTGAATTGGATTGGGGAATCAGCATACGGTTGAGGTTTGTTTGATTTATTTGCAGATGCATGGGGTTTGAACTGGGGTCCAATCCTGCACTTGATTGGAAGAATCATGCATGTCACTGGGGCAAGGTGGATTCTGATTGGTGGCTGCAGGTGCAGCTGCAGCATCAGGCATTGGAGGAGGGGAAGGTAGGATTGTACCTCATGTCAGAGTTGGCATGGGGTGGGCAGCGGATTGGTGGGCATCAGGCAAACTTTTGGCATTGGTGGAAGTTTCTGAGTATGGGAATTTGCATTTTGAGTGGTCTAACTCAAAACAGGATGGACAAATCGTTCATCTGCCCTCAATGCAGGCCCAGAACGGATGGTTGGGGGCAGATGGGATGGTGGCATGAGGGGGAATTGCCAAAGAAATTTTTGTAAATTCAGGGCTGATTGTAGCATACGCCTGAGGCCCAGCAAGGCGTGTGGCCCCATTTGGGACCACAAATTGTAAGATGGGGTTGGCACTGTAGGCTTCCAAACCTTCCATCAGCTCCTGGTGGAGCACTTCAGGGGGGAGGTGGGTTGGCAAACCAGAGAACTGGACCACCAAGGTGGTGTCCATTGGGATCTGGGTCCAAGTTGTTGAAAGGGGAATATTATTAAATACTAATGGCACCGTTGCCGCAGTGGCTGCATTGGCTTTACAGGGGAAGCCAAGATCAAAGTACCCCTTATAGGGGCGAAAGTCAATAAAACAGGCTAGTGTCATCACTGCCTGAGCCATTTTGATAATGGCTTGGTCATCGTAGGGGAAGAATTTCCTATATCTGACCCTAAGGCTGAAATGCATGTTGCTCTGGGGGAGCACTAGGGGCAGCAGGGCACCGCTTGGGTTCATGCAAGATGGGCATCGAGATCCTTGGGAGAAACAAATTTTCCCAAGGGTTTGGAGTGACTGGGCGAGCCAGTCTGAGCGCGTTTTCCAGTTGGATGGAAAATGGAGGGGGAGTTTCACCGCTGCCCCACGCTGGGACAGTTGGCGGTGGATCCAATGACATTGGAGCAAGACTTTGGTGTGCAAGTAAGTGTTTGCTTTTAATTAACTGAATAAATTTCTTGGAAAGTTACGCCGAGCAGAGAGAGAGTTTTTTGAGCATATAATCTTTAGATTGAAATAAGTAATTAAATTTTATATTTTCAATGATCATAAATTAGTTCATAGATTTTTATCTTTTTCATATTACATATAATTTTATACTCTAAAACAATTCTCTAAAAAATCTAGAATGTTTATCTAGCTTCCTTATATGTAAAGATTTTATATGAAAAATAGATCTTAAAGTTGAAGTACTTTGAACAAAGCTATAGGTTACAACTATCTAATATAGAGTAAAAGTATGTGCGTATGTATGTATGATCCCATAAATCTTATTTGTTTAACTTATATGTTTGAGTGGTTGAAATCATTGAATAAATCAAATAATTACCAATTTTTTACTTGAAACTAACCAAAACAATAAATACCTTCTCTTGATAAGCTCATTTTTTAATCAAAAGTAACCAGTACAAGACCAGATAGAATGTCACACCTGCTATTGTGTTATTGTGCCTATAGATCATTAACCATGGCTACCAACCCTAGAGCAATTAGGACTCACCACCCATCAGTTCTAAGCACAAAGAAATAGATGGCCTGCTTCCACTCAAACGGTTTTTATCACTACTCAATAAAGTATGCCATGATGGTGAAATTTCCACCATATGGCTTTCTGCCAACTCCACCTGTAAGGATATTTGCAATGGTGCCTGCTCACTTTAAAAAAGAATGGTAACTACTCTTGCACCCAAGCAGCGCACTTGATTTTAATAAATAGAACCTTTTTGAAGCACGCTGATACATAAAGTGACTCTGCCAGATCACTTCCCACCGATGATGCACTTAATGCTCTCAGTGATGATACCTGTTTTCGTCGTGGTATATCATTATCCTCTCCAGCGTGTAAAGCTCCTAATATTTCTAAAATGATGCCAACTGGGGCACAAACCCTAGCGACACAGACAGCAGCCCACCAGGGTCATGAGGTCTCCTCAACAGTAGAGTCACCATTTGCTGCCCCTATTAAGACCACTGTACTTACCAAAGGGAGTTCTGAGGTGCGCAGTAAAACCAGGCCTATCAGTCTTGGGTAATTGTCTGTCAGATTTCAACCTAAAAATAATAAACAATCACACTAGAAAGTGCCAGCCAAAAGTCCCAATGATGTTATTGTCACTTCAGGATCCAATTCGACACAATCTACACAAAACAATTGCCTAATTTATTGGGTCAAATCCCCAATAAATCTACAGTCAGGTTTGGGCCACTTTCCACCAAAAAGGAACCCACTCACCTACCTAAATATTGGGCAGCATCCTCAACAAATCTCAACCAGAGGTGGGGATCTCCTCACCCAAATATATACTGGTCGCTCACCAATTCATCAAGTTGTATCCTCAAGGTGATAGCAGTAGCGTCAGAACCAACTTCATTGGATCAGACGAACAGACCAATTTGTCATAAAAAGATTAAAAAAAATTTGCTTGAGGGATCAACCACTGCCACCGCAGCTAAGCCGTCATCCAGAGCCCCATAGAGTATATGCCCGTGCAAAAGGATATTCTCACGCATCATGGGGCGTTCTCCAACAATACTAAGCAGTGGGAGGCACTTCAGTTCCCATACTACATGACAATTCAGCGGATTAAGAAAACCATTTTTCCTGCCATCGCTACCATTTGGGCAGACCATAAATTCTCTGCTGGGGCAACCAAACGCTGGCTAGGAACTCAAATTTTGCTGTACATGGCATTATTTAAAAAACATTTTGGGTTTTACTGAAGATGCACTCAAGTGGATAAAACTTTTCTGCTTGATAATCAACCCATAGAGGCTGCCATCCACAAGGATCTGAAGCCCATGGATGCAAGAGCCTTGATGAAAATGGTATCAATTTACTTAACACGATGGAGTACACGAAAACAGAGTACCAGATAAATTCTCCCAGGCTGTCGGTAGTTCAGGTCTCCTACTGACAGAATTTACTTCATATGTAAAACAATTTTCAAACGTTTTAAACGCCCTATGGATGGACTCACCATGCCATTTTAGTTAAAATAACACTGGAATGGTATAACACCACATTCTCCCTCCATGGAGGCTCTACCATGGATTGCCACTGGGTCCAAACTACTAAAACCTTTCACTAGTCATACACCTTCTTTCCTCTGGTGATTGCATCTGACCTGATGAAGGCAAGTTGGACAAAGGAGAAGGCTGTAGAGTGGGGGCCCTTCCAGAATTGGTTGCCAGAGGAGGTCATCAAATGGTGCGCCAATGGTTTTACCCCATTGGAACTGAAATACTGGTTCTGGGTAGGCGCCAGTAATAAACAGGTTTGAGAGTGGGAGAATCTGAGGGTAACAAAGTCAATCCATGAGACTCTCCATGGCCGCGCATTCATCATTTCAAATGGAAGATCTGGTGGAACTTTGCCACAAGTGTTAAGGCAGCCAACTGGTATGCTGTGGTGTTCACACCTGAATCCGCACAATTATGGATGGAACATAAGGTTTCTCAACAAGCAGCATCAGCAATGAAGGGGATCACAACTCCTGACCTTGGGTGTGAGTGTTTTAAAGTGGGAATATTCATTGAACCCCTTCATGACTGAAAATAGTCATTCCTGGAGCCATCTGTTGCCTCTCCCTATTCTTCTGAAGGCTTTGCTCCCATGGAGGTTTTCCAGTGGAGAGAAGTGGATGTTCCTGATACCATGGCAAGAATCTTCATCAATGGGAGATAGAATAGCATCTCAGTGAGGGGCTGGTTCCAGTATACCTCAATCACGCTGGAGGCCCTCAACAGTACCTCCATCTGAAGCGTGTGCCTGAAGCCTCCCTCCACTGGTACTTTCTGGGATTTTCACTGGCTAATGCCCTCAGCTGGCAAAATTTGGAGATTGAAGCAGCAATGACCAGGAATATAAAATGACTTGGTATCAACATATGCCAGGTTAGAGCTTCCTTTGACTGGGGTTTAGCCTCAATGAATTGCTCAGTTGGATTATGAATGATAAAGCCCCAGCTAATGCACTGAAACCGACCCAAAATCCAAGCTTTTCAGTGCTGTGGCAGCCCAAACTAATGAGAACTCATGGAATGAGGCCAGAAACCACATTTATTACATCTATCAATTTATCAGCGGAGGCTTTATGGATTGTCAGGCACCTAATTCATACCTTGAAGGTGCCATATGAATCCACTTTCAGCTGATGGTAGAAGAGTAGTGACTTGACTTAATAATGTTAATTTACCATGAGCTCAATGACATCTTGAAAGGAGGGGACTTCAACCACCAATGAGTGCCTGAACATGATTACATTGACATCATGATCCCAGGAGAGCTTGACCAAAGGAACTTCTCAAGGTCAGGATTAAATACAAAGGCGTGTACCTGTGAATAAAAATGACCTGTTAGTGAACTAAATCATCTGGTGGGTTATATATAAAAATCTTCAGATGGATCAGGAAAGAGAATGGGTATTGAGGCAATACAGAATGGCCTCTCATGCTAAGGGGAAGCTCAGGTATTTAGGCAGATTGGTGGCAATTATATCTTTTTTGCCTTTTCCCCAAACTGTGGAGGCGTTCTACAAACCAGCTAATGTATGAAGTCAAATAAAATTGCCCTCCCCCAATTCATCCACCTGCCATTCTCATCTGAGTCATTTACATAGAAATGTAAGATGCCAAACAGGTGTGCCGTTATGCTATCAGACTGGCCACACGATGGTCCAGTTTACCATAAAAAGGGTGAAACCTCTCAAATTTTGACTATGATCTGGGTGGCAGCATTACCAAAGTCAGGATGAAAACCTACCTCCATCCCAAAGACAAGAAATGACTCCCACATAACCTAAAGGAGGTTGTGTACATGAAACATAAGCAACAGAAGCTGGACGTTGCTTAATAGGAAGCATGGGCAAGTGAGGCGGCCAAACAATCTGAAGCAGATGATAAACCCTTCATGAACCCCAACCTTAAGGTGTACAAAATGGACAGAGGGACGGGCCCTCACCCAGTTGCACCCTGCCCATCACAAGGAGAGTTGAAAAACAAAGAGGAGGCACATTGGCAAAATTACAGACCCAAAAAGTCATCAAAAACAGGCCATCAGCTGCTGGATCCTACAAATTCATCAAATAAGCCTGACTAAAATTGGGTAAGAAGTCAGCATGCAAACCTTCGTTGAAAAAGCTTAGTACCAAAAACCAATCACACTCCAAGGAGGCCAAACAAACAGCTTCAGATGAACCCTCACAAAAAGTAACTGTTGCGCAGAGAAACTCAAATGTGGGTCTGATAAGCAGTTGGAGAAAGTTGCCGCTATTCCTGTTCAAGCTGGAGTGTCAAAAAGATCCCTAAGTTGATACTCAAACTATCGCCATTATCAATTGACAAGGAAATGGGGATGGCTATGGAGTTTCTGGTGCAAAAAATTTCTGACAATAAAATGTGTTCACCAATCACCCTCACAAAGCGTCAACTTCCCTGCACTCACCCTTGGTGACCATAGCCACCAAAGTACTAACATTATTCACAATTACATTTATAACCTAGACAAGCCCACCCAACCTTATACCCGTAAGTCAGGCAATTTAAATGGTTATAGTGACCACAAATGCTTGGAGATGTTGAGCTACATGTGAGGAGGAAGGATCTACACCATTATGGATTGAATTATCTCATTGATTTATTTTGCTTTTGAAGATGTAAGCAGGAAGCCAAAAATAAATGTCACCAAACTCAAACTGTAACGCAATGAGCCACATGTGGTCCCTTCAGATTAGATTTCAAGCCCTTTGGATGGATCATGTGGTCATCATTGTGCCGAAAAAAAAAATCTATATGGTATTATTGAGCATACTCACGCCAGATGGATCTTAGTGGCCACAGCCACTGATAGGGAAACCGTAGAGAGCTTTAATTTAATAGTGGTGTACACCTCACCAAAGTCCCATGAAAACAAACTTTTTGGAAAACCTTTATTGGAAGTGCCAACCAAATGAACTAAAGTTATAGCAGGAGACCTGAACTTTTGAATTAATGTTAGTCAGGATACGTTCCTGACAAGTGAGCACCCCAACTTAAGGTTGAGGATATGCTAGAGTACCTAGTTAAATTGGGGTTTTTTATGACTGATGAAGAGGATGACGACCCTGCTAACATCACAAGGTGGTCATATAATTCTAGCGGAGCACCACAGATAGATCACGCCTGGAATATGTGCTTATGTCATCTGACCTCAAATTGCTGATGTCTTTTAGTAAAGTCAGCATAAACTCTGGAAGCGACCATATGATCATCCATGTGGAAGTTGACCTGGGTGAACTCCCAAAGAACCTAGAGTGACAGATTACACCAGCCACGCTGAGGGATGTGGAGTGGCGCTGAACAATTAAAACTGAAATTGATTGGCTGGTCGCTTACTTAGATCATTAACCAGGAATTAATCCCCTGGAATGATGGGTCCTTATCAAGGAGAAAATCAAGCACAATAGCATGAAGTGCAAGAAAGCAAAAACCTACAAATGAATTGCTACCGCAAAGCACCTGAAGGATTCCTTGGATGGCCTAAAGCTTCCCCAGTGGTACAGCAAAGACTAAAGGAGCATGTACCAAATGGCACGCAAATGCTATTGGCTCCACTGACGAAACAGTACTCAGAGCGCTAAGTGAACATAACCTATCAGTATTAAAGTTTTGTGGTGACAAAGACCAAGGAGGGCCTACCTTCCCTAAAGGAAATCTGATCTAATGCCAAGGTCCAACAGGGGGAAACACAGTTGTGCGAAGTATCCTCCAATCCTGAAATAATCAAATGTGTGATCAAAAAATTTTCTATGGCAATTCATTCTGGTACCACGAGATGAGCAATGCTGTAAATGAAGCCCTAATTGACCTGGCCAAGCCATCTATTGGGGCTTGATCATTGGATGACGTCTAGATAATATACTACTGAAATCACAATTGAGGTAATTAAGCATGCGTTAAAGGAGTTTCTGAAGAAGAAATCCCTAGCCCCACCAATATGTGCATGGAAATTTTCAGTGCTTTCCATGGCTGCATTGTGAAGTAGCTTTCTAGCCCTTTCAACTCCTTCCTTCAAACCATATTCCTGATTCCTGGGGAACTGGAGACCCAAATTGTACTTCTGTATAAGAAGAGGCTCCAATCTCAACTTTGGAACTGGCACCCAATCACCTTGTCCAATGCCATTAAAAACTTCTTACGCACATTTTATCAGATAGGCTTATGGCAACCATACTATGTACTTTCCATCAGGCCCAGCATGGGTTCATCATTGGACGCACCTTCTGGAATTGTATCAATACTGTCCATAACGTGCTACAGGACATGCAAGGATCCAAACAGGGCTATCTCAGATTTCTCAACATGGAGAAGGCCTACAATTGGCACTGTGGCCCTCCTTGAACGCAGAGTTAAGGGGGTGGGCATCCCCAACTCTTTCTGCTCCTGGATTCTGACACTATATTCAGGTCTGACAACAAAGGTGACTATTGCCAATGATTTCACCAATGATATCCTAATTAGCCAGGGTCTTTACCAAGGCAATCCCATGTCACCAATCCTATTTAACTTTGCAGCCAACATCCTCTTTAGCAGCAGTGGATGAAAAACTCTGGGACTTCATCCACCTCAACCAGTGGCCACTAAAAATGCAAGCTTTTGCCAATGGCACCATAGTGGGGATCAGCTCTCCAACTGACCTTCAAAGTGTAAAGAGCAAATAAGTCTATATCAAATAGCGTCAAACGGTAAGATAAACTTGTACAAAACACCATAATGAGGATTGGTGTATCCAATTTCACCCCACCATCTGAACTAGTGTCAATCCATAATACCCAGACTACCTTCTACCTCATTTTTTTATTCATTAATAAGGGTCTGGAAGTACTCAAAACTGAATAGGAGGCGCTGTCAAGTCTGTTGGTCCGTATGGCCTGCTGGAAACATACTTTTTAAATCTTTAGAAGAATGTGCTGACTGTCAACATCTTTATTGTCTCAAAACTTTAAAAGCCAATGTGCTTCCAATGATCCCATTCCTGGAGAAGAAAAACAAGATTATTCTTTTCATCTTCCTCTGGTTCAAAGTGAATGAAGCGCCAATTGCCCTTGACACCCTGTTCAAACCAAGGCGTGAAAGGGATTGGGGCTGCTTCATTTTGAGTCCCACACCTTGAGGATATGGGCCAAGTCCTTCCTCCTATTGATGCAAGTTCATATACACTTACTAACCCAGGCTTATAACATTGAATGGGCCAGAGCCCAGGGCTTTCAGGAGTCAGTCTACTCTCACTCCTTACATGCGTGGATAACGATTCACCCTAGACTATCTGCCCAATATGCCAGCTCTTACTACTGGCAGTTGTGCAATCTGTAAAGTGTGGTTTCTTGCCAATATTTGACAAAGGAGTTGGGAAGCACAAGTTACATCACCAATCACATAAATGAAAACCTAGTGGAAATCCACCCCAAACTTTAACCCATAACTGGAGGTCATGATGCATTTTCAAACTACAGTTCTGGTGATGCTGAATGATAGCAGCAGTGTCTGACTCCATGATAGAGATAAGAATGAGGCTAGCACCTGGGTCGGCTCACTTGTCAAGCTCATCCTTTCCAGTTGATTTGAATATTATTTTAAATTAGTATATAAAAATATTTTATGCAGGCAATAATTTTATTGAATTGATTATAAATTTCTCAAAAAACGAAACTGGATTATCATCTGTCATTTTCCCTTTTTAAAGCATATGCAAAAGCCTAATTAACATGGCTTCTTTGATCATGATTTTTGAGCAATGACAAGATCATCATGCATAAAAGCTCCGCACCCCTTTGTATCATAATTTATAGGATTTGGGACACTGGACATGTGGTACGCTGGATCAGCCCTTATTCCCAAATCCCCAAATTTTTTACCCATGTCTCCAGTATCAGTCTGCTCCTCCTTTGGCCTGTATCCTTCAAGCTTAATCTTCAGATTTGTAAAAGAATCCAAAAATCTCCTTGATTAGGTCAATGTGCGAATCAGGCTGAGACTGACATGTAACATCACTCCCCTGAAAGTCCAAGAACTCCTGGATTTTATTCAGGCAGCATACACATTCATCCGGCATATGCCAGGTCACCTCCTCCACCTGGATACCCTCTCCATTTCACTATATTTTGCCTCTGACCTCTCATCCATTGCTCTTTCAGGATCTGCTTGACTTATACTCCTGGTTATTCTCCTCCCATGGGCTCAATTATCCAGGACTCTCTGGTCCTTTCCCTCAGAATTCCCAAAGTTGTGAGCCATGGATGACTGTATGGCCTTAGACTCTTCCAGAAGGTCCAATTTGAAAGCGACCTTATTTATAACTTAAATCACCCTATACATAACTAATAACTTCAGCCCAAGATTCTGGCCTTTCACTAATATGACATAATTTTTCACCACCACACTACCCAATTTCCTGGAGCAAACAATGGGTACAGCGCTCCCATTGGTATGCATATCTCTTCTTCCATGCCATGGCGCACTCCAGGTTCCCTCATAATTTTTTCCCAATGTCCATCATCCTGCAGGATAATTTGTCCACCCCCTGGAATACTCCTCCACTTGACACCCATACAATGCTGGAAGTAATCCATGGTTCATAAAAAAGGGGTCATCCTCATTGATGATTGATAGTGGTTATTATAGGTGAACTGGGCCAATCTGACTCAAATGACCCAATCATTTTTCGGTCTGAAATGTAGCATCAAAGATATTGTTATAATTATTGGTTTACACTTTCCGTCTGTCCATCAGATTGGGGATGGTACGCTGAAGCTCTGCATGGGCGAATCTTCAAAATACCTAGCAAGTTTGACCAGAATTTTGATATGAATTGAGGTTTGCAATCTGAAATGATCTTCACTGGTAGGACATGTCAGACAAATGTCTCATTGATAATTTTTTCAGTGTCTTTGGCTTAGAAATTGGAGGTACACAAGGATAATTTGGTGTATTTAGTTAGCCAATAATGATAAATATTATTGCGTCCTTCCCTTGGACCTTAGTAACCGTATAATGAAATCCACTCTAACTGACTCCCACAGCTGACTCAGTATTTGGAGTAGGACTAACTTACCTGCGGTTTACTTCTGCATAGGTTTTGATTTAGTGCAAACCAAACATTTTGCTACATATCTTGTGATATCCTTCCAAAGTATGAACCTCAAATAAATCTGCCATACAATTTGACCATCTTCTCAACCCCTGGATGCCCTCAATGGGTGGTCATGTGATGGCTGCAGCACTTCCCATTGTAACGTCAAATTTGAAACTCACACTCACAAGTCATGGTACAAAATTCCATCTTTCTTCCTGTACACCCAATGGTAACTGTTCTGTTGGCCCTCCGCTGTTTGGGCCCACAACCAACAACTAAACGCTGACCTCCTTTGCTTCCATTGAATTTCTTCTCCAGTTTGCTCTCCTCACTTACCATTATGGAAAACTGGTTGACCGGAAAATGATAGCTGTATTAAACTCCTCCAACTCCTTCTTCTCATATTCTAACCCCAAACCACAGCTCAACCAATCTGCTAAGGTGTTGACCACCCCTGGTTGGTACTCTACTTAGAAATCATATTAAACCATCTCTACATGCCAATGGGCTTGGCGCTGATTCATCTTCTTGGGCTCGTGGTAGTACTCCAGCGCCTGATAGTCCATCTGGACTACAAAGGGGTGACATGCATAAAACAAGTGGTGCACTTCTGAAGTGCCGTGACCACTGCTAGTAGCTCCTTGTCATATATCAAATAATTTATTTCTGCCAGAATCATTTTCCAGCTGAAATAACACATCAGGTGCTCCAGCCCGTCCTCTCCCTTCTGTAATAGTACCACACTCATGGCAAAATTTGAGACATCTATTTCAACCAAAAAAGGTTTCTTGGGATCTGGATAGGCAAGAACTGGCGCCAAAATTAGCTTCTCCTTCAGCTGGTTGAATGTCCGTTCCTCCTCCTCCTTTCATATGAATGGCACATCTCATGTTAACTGTGCAAGCAGCAAGGCCAATTGTGATAGATTCTTCACAAATCAAAGGAGGAAATTCACCATTCCCAGAAAACTTTTTATGCACATCTGATCCATCAGTGCTTTCCATACATGCACTACCTGTATCTTGTCTGGGAATACCCTGAGCCCTTTCCCAAAGATGACAATCCCCAGGAACGTAACTGTTGTTTATTAAACTCACACTTCAAAGGCTTACACAAGGATGTCATTTATACTCACAATGCAGCACCATCTGGTCATCCTACTTAGCACTCAGTCAATCATGCGTTGAAACACCTCCAGGGCATTATGAAGTTCAATGGCATACCTCGTTACTGGAACATCCTGAGGTGGCATTTAAACGCCATGTACTTCTGATACTCTGGCCTCATGGGTATCTGGTTAAATGCATCTTCCAAATTGAGCTTGGTGAAATGTTGCACCCTGTGACCATCAGGAGGATGTCCTCCACTAATGTCGAGGGGTAAGGGTCTGGCTCTGTAACTGCGTTAAGCCTTCTGAAGTCCACGCATGGCTATAACTCTCCACTCAACTTGGGAACCAGTAACACTGGGGATACCATGGCCAATTTTGATGGTTTAATTAACCCCTTTCTCAACATCAACTTCACATGCTCCTCTACTGCAATTTTTGCTTTTTTGTTCAGCAGATAGACTGGGAATCTATAGGGGAGTTTGGACCCTCTCTGAATCAAAATGAGAATGCAAATGGGCTTATGGAAGAGAATTATAAGTTCTTTTTAGTCCAAAAACTCCCACAAAATATTAATATTACATTGTAATTCCCCCTCCTGTATGGCCCCAGGGTTTTATATTCATCTGACTTACAGTTTCCAACCAACAGTCTCCACCTCATCAGTGGCACCATTCTCAGATTCAGGGTTACAGTACTGTAAGGCACGTCAATTTTAGGCTGAAACTTATGCCACCACTGCATCCTTAGCACCACTGGGTGGGCCAAATTTTCAAATTTCACAAAACTGTTCCCAGAACCTGAATAGACCTGCCATACTTTTACCAAAGGGCTCACTTGACACAAGGGCGCTCTCCGTGATGTATGGCAAACACCACCTTCAGCCCTCTCCACACCTGCAACTTTAGTTACTCCACTAATGCAACCTTGATATAGCTTTCTTCCACCCCAGTATCTACCAGGGACATCACCCTCTCTAATCGCCGTCCATATGAAAAACTACCAGGATAAACAAACTTGGATAAAGTGAAGAAGGTGATTAATTATAATTGAATCTTTTAATTTCAAAATTGTGAATGATGGAAATTTTGGCCTGTTTTCCTTCCCTGCTCATGGCTCATTGGTTTTTGTGCCTCTTTCTTGTTCCCTTGGCGCACTCCCCCTAAAAAGTTCAAATGTTTCTTGGGCCTGGATGCCAGCCCCTTGACTAGAACGGCCACTTTCCAGGGATTGTCCTTTCTCTGGTGAAATCAATCCTTTGCTCCAGTCCCAGATCAGCTCCAATTGTTCCTTGACTTGTACTGCTAATGCAACTTCTTCTTCCAGCATGCACTGTACTTTTGCCACTGCCAAAACTGCCAGAAAATTTGACTGTAACCTTTGGCATAGCATATGGAAAGATTGGAAATCTTCTATCTGTGCTGCTTTTTCCAGAAGACAGAAAATAAGCACATGTTCTTCTACTGAGCTCCACCTCTGGCTAACCTTTAGGAGCTATGGCTACGCCTCATCTTTTGCTTCATCTGAATATTTTGCCTAGTCAATCAATTCCATGCAATTCTCATTGAATTTGGCAAGCACCCTTGTTCCTTTGCTAGTTCCTGAAATCAACCTGAAAATTAAAAAGTAACACATCCACCACTTAAGCCAGTTGGAGTGAGAAAAAAGATTCCCCCTGTTGCCCATGCCAACTGCACCTGGAAGTGAATCTAAATGATGGCTTGATGGATCTTGTCTAGCGCCTCTATGGACAATGTAACATAACTGTTAGGTGATATGGTTTTTATCAGGACTTACACAGGGTGTGGGGTTGCTGTTCCCCATAAGTTCTCTACCTTGCATAACAGATTTGCCAGAAAAAATTCCACCATTACTACAGTCAGTTGATTTGAGTTCTATTCTTCTCTGCTGGTGACTACCACCTCCTCCCAGGGCCCTCACAAAAAGGAGAAGTTGTTTGAGTTTCATTTTATGTAATGTTCAGGTTCTTACTAAAATGTGATTAAGGAGTAGGGAGGCACAAGCCACGTCACTGACCACATGACTGACAACTTAGTGGAAACTACCCCTGAAACTGCACGCCAATACTGAAGGTCACAAGGTATTCTTGAACTATAGTTCTAGCAATGCTGCATGCTAGCTGCAACATCTGACTCCATCATAATGCTGAAATGACACCAACGCCTTGGCCA
Source organism: Massospora cicadina (assembly GCA_022478985.1). NCBI lineage: Eukaryota > Fungi > Entomophthoromycota > Entomophthoromycetes > Entomophthorales > Entomophthoraceae > Massospora > Massospora cicadina. The sequence continues at coordinate 44,529 of JAKSZP010010575.1, forward strand.
GCTCTATGGTTGATCTCATCCTTTCCAGTTGGTTTAGATATATTAAATAAACTTATTTAGAAATGATTTTTGGTAGTAATAATTATATTGATTTTATTATGATTTTCTTGGAAAACAAAACTGATTTACTAGTTGTCATTTTCTTTAATAGCATATGCAAAACCCTAATTAACTTGGCTCCTTTACCCTAGACTTTCAAGCAATGACCAGATCATTGTGCATAAAGGCTCCCCAATTCATTGAATCATATTTAAAGTATTTTGGACATTGGGTGTGCAGTATGCCAGATCAGCCCTCGTTCCTGAATCCCCAAATCTTTAGCCATGACTCTGGTTTCAGTCCATTCCTCCTTTGGCTTGAAATGCTTAAGATTGACCTTCAGGTTTATGATGGAATCCAAAATCTCATTTATTATGTCAATGTGCAGATCAGGATGAGCCCAATTTGTACATAATTGGGCTGTGAGGCTAGGAGGTTGAACATAAAAAGCTTTGCCACATGATGCTAACCAGATTTGAAGGGATGTCAACTCCCATATTTACACCATTAATTCTGCAACAAGCTTGGAGGAAAATAATCAAATCATCCATGAATTTTCAAGTAAGGCCATCAAAATCCTTTTCAAGTCTACCTCAGTTGAATATGGGGAACTGCTCCCAAAAACCAGGTGCAACCAACCCACTTGACCACAAATTCTCAATGACTGGGCAGCTGAGGGCCATGATATAAACTACCCCCTGAAGGAGTTATTTTTGGGCCTTGATTTCCATCTGGTTACATCTAAGAAAAGGCCAGTCACCTGGTAGACCCTGCACCAAGCATTTAAATCCAGTAAGAATAGCAGACCAGACTACCTGCATAAGGACTGCATTATCTGCAATAAACAAAAGCAGATATTGCCTATTGCTATTACAAAGCGCCTTTTTCTGAAAGTGCTCGTCTACAATGAGGTACCTCCTTTCAGGCGTTGAATCATTGGAGTAGTTGCACCTGTTGCAAGACCTGTTTTTTGCATCAACCCTGTGAACATCCCCAATCCAGCTGCATGAATTCCTCTACCATTATTGTATATGTGTTTTACACTTAGCTCTTGTTGTCAGAAGTTTTGGCAATGAGTGCCCCATTACAAGATTTTGGTGTTAGAAACAATTTGGATCCTATCTGATCAGCTCCAGCAAATCACCAGATTTTTGCACTTATGCCCAGGTGTTATAAAGCCACACATCAGGCTTTCCCTGCAGGATTGCTCATCATATGTGACAAAGCAACAAATCAATTAAGATTTCAATTACCTGTAAGCCCATCAGTGCTAGAACCATGGTAATGATGGCAATCACTGACCAGCAATGATTGGAGATTCTAGCTGGCTAGCAGCCCACCTTCTTAGTTCTTTTAATCTTGACCAAATCTTTTATATTCCGCTTTTCCTTCTTCCTTTCTTTCAGTTTTTCAAATAAAGTATGTAGAGTCAAAAAAATGACCAAAACAATAAATGATTTAAGATTAATCTTAAAGTTAAGCTATAATTGCAAGTTGATTCCTGGCTTTAACTTTTTTATCATCTAATTTAATTAATTTATTTCATTCAATTCATAAATTTAATTTATTTTACTTATTTTGTTTCATTTCATTTAAGTTATATAATTAACTCATTTTTATTGCTTTTTAATTATTTTCTATTTTGTAAGCTTTCATAAGTGTAATTATTGTAACTTTACTTTTTTAAATATATAAATAATAAAATAAACAAAGTACTATTATTAAACTAAGTTAAATTAGATTAAGTACATTTATTGCTATTAGCTACAACCTAAATAGCTCATTGGTATAAATTTTTTCTATTTATGATAATTTAAAGAACAAATAGCTATTTTGGACCTTTAAGCCTTGCTTTTCTGGAATTTTGCCATCTTACACCTTCAAATGATGTGATATTTCTTAAGGTTGACACCCCTTATATAAAAACTACTAAAAATTTACCAAAAATTAATTGAACCTATTGAATCAACCTAAAACCACCACCACATGGAAACTTCTTTAAAATATAAAATTAGCTATTACTTACTACTTACTAAAACAATTAACTTGATGATTAGATAAATGACTATCAATTACTTGGAAAACCCATTTGATCTTTTAAATTAGACAATATCAAACCTCTTAGCTGTAATAATGTACCAATTACCATTAAAATATAAATTTCACTTTTTATAAAACCTTTTATTTTACTATAGAATTTAAAAAATAGTAAAATTTTGTATTATCATTCAACCTTAATACCTATGAAAAAACATTAGTAATTTATGTCAGGAAGCATATTAAATGAAGGATTTAAGATTCCAGGATAAACAAGATTTTGAGGTAAAGAAAAGCAAGTAAAATTGAATGTTATCTGCTTTGTTTGTAACATATACATTTCTATACTATTTATCCAATTGCAATGAAACTTTAGTAATTTGTTGCATGCATGCCTGAAAAGGTTTCCTAATTAGTATAACCATTTTCGTAATAATATAATAAAAAGTTCTACATGTAAGAAGTGAAAATTTTATAATTTCTAATGGTAATTAGTATATTGATATGGTTGAGCAGTTAGATATTTGGTTGATTCAGTATTTTACATAGTTTTATCAAGCAGTTGGTGGTTTTAGGTTGTTTAATAATCTTGACGGTTTTAACAAGTAGTTAGTGATTGGTTGATTTAATAATTAATTGGTCTTGGTTAGTCGTTAATTCTAGTTATTTTACTAAGTTTAGTTTAGGTTTACCAAGAAGTTGGTGATTGGTTGATTTGGTATGTTTGATAGTTTTATCTAAGCAATTTATTAGTTTATCTATGATATAAAATGTAAAATACATAATTCTAATTGTTTGGTTATCTAACTTAGCAATGGCAAGTTAATACCACAATCAACTATAATATCTATATTTAAAATAGAAAAGTATGTGTGTATGTATATATGATTCTATTGATCTAATAAGCCAGTGGCTATGCTTAGGCAATGCATTATGTTGTTATAATAATTCTGATTGGTTAAACAGTGACCATGCTCAGACAGTGCATTAATTATTAAATACTTATAATTTATATATATAAATGAATGTCTGTATGTTTGTCTGTCTGTCCTGAATGCATCCCTATACCATTCATCCAATTGTGATGAAACTTTGGTGAGTTGTTGTATGCATGCCTGGAAAGGTTTATAAATTTTAAAAAATATTTATTTTAGCAGTCAAATAAAAAGTTTTATATGTAACAAGTGAAAATCCTATATATACTTTGATGGTATTTGCTATATTGTTACAGCTGAGCAGTTTGGTATTCAGCTGATTTGATATTTTAAATGGTTTCGTTAAGTGGTTAGTGATCATTCAGGTATTTAACAAGTTTATCTAAATCAAAACTTTGAATCAAAAGTACAATTGGATTTAAAAATACCTCCTCTAGCATAATCGGCTCATCTCTCTCACAAATATCACTTTTTAAAGCAAAAAGTGAACTGAACAAGAATTGAGAGATCAATTAACTGCCAGAGCGCACTGCAATTATAGAGCAGTGAACAACGGCCAACCACCCAAGCATAGGGAAGTCAATCCGCCCATCTGTGCGCAGCACATAGAAACAGATGACTTGCCTGCGCTGATATTAATTAACAATAATAATATGAAGGATGCTACAATGGACATACCATCTAACAAACTTCCCGCTGGCCCCAACCCTACATGACTAGAAATGGGGAAGGGCAATATAACATGTGTATGTCAAGTAACGATCTGGTGACATGAACAACAATAAAACACACAAACGCATCAATGGGTCATGGGGCCCTAGTGACTAGCGCAGATAATGGGGTCAACTCCCTAGGATTGGTGACTGATGACACCCAGACAACAAGAGCAACCTTCTGGGAGCAAGGCCTGACACTGAGAACAGTGAAGTCAGGAATATTCCCCATTGAACCTCAATCAGTAGAGGGGATTGGGGCCTCACAGGGTGAGAAAATTTTTGCCTGAAAAAAACAAAACCTGGATGAAGTATTGGTAAGATCTGAAACTGACTCAGATTTGATTGACAAAAATCAGCAGCTCAAACCAACAGAGCAAAGCTATAAAAAGATTTCTACTGACATGTAGAAACTTATCAAATCTGCTTGGGGTATTTGAGTGAAGAAGAAGTCAGACTCCAATTCTGAAAAGGCCCAGTTGGGGGGGCAAATGGTCTCCAACCAAAATTGATTCGGTGACATGAGAAAATCATTGGTCATGATCTCCAATGAAGTCATGCTGACAGGGGGCTCTAGCTCAACAATGAATCGATGGCCAATCCTGTATAGCTAATCACTGACCCAATATGATCCATTGGGGACCAAGCACAGCGGGGGTGAAACTATATTGGGGACCAAATCTGGGGGATTGGACACCTGAGAAAGTTCAGCTAAAAACTTAAAGTATTACTGGAAGGGGCAGAAACCCTGACAGTGGTCAAGTCGGCAGCCAGAGCACCAGTTAAATTTACACCAATCCAGTCAGACATGTTGGTGCGCCAAGGAGTGTCCACCTATGAGGTCAAACAATGGGAGGCCCTCCAGTTTCCGATACTTCTAGCGACTCAGTGGGTCTCCAAAGGTATCAAACCAGCCATCATGGCTATATGGCGAGACCACAAATTTTCTGCCAGAGAAGCCAAACGCTGGCTTGACACCCAAATCTTTGATTGACATGGCAGTAATTCAAGGCGTCACAAGTTAGGACCAAAGACACCCTGGAATGGATGAAGATCCCCATGGATTACAAGATGATAGAGGCCACAATCTGCAAAGATTTAAAACTGGTGGACACAATAGCCTGGATGGAGGCTGGCATTGACCTATTAAATGTGATGGAGTACAACAAGGCAGGCATTACAGCACAATATGCCCAAGCTGTTGGGAGCTCAGGCCTCAACCCAACAGATTTAGCTGAGTATGCAAAATGATTCCCAAACACCTCTACGGCCCTTGAATGGGCCTGACACTCCATTCCAGTGGACACAGCACTGGAATGGTATAACATTACTTTCTCCCCAGAGGAGGCACTACCATGGATCATGGCCAGGTTCAAGGCCACCGAGGCCTTACACTGGTCGTACACCCAAATTCCACCAGCCACCACATCAGACCTGATGAAAGCGGGCTGGACAAAGGAAAAGGTGGTGGAATGGGGACCCTTCTGGGATTGGTTGCCAGAAGAGGCCATCAACTGGTCCACCAATGGATTCACACCAATGGAGATGAAATACTGGTTCTGAGCGGGGGCCAGTATGGACCTAGTGCGCGAATGGGCAGAGCTGGGGGTGACTAAACCGATTCACAAAACTCTTAGAGGCTGACCATTCCTGATTGAAAAGTGGAAAATCTGGTGTGATGCTGCAACAATTGCCAAAGCTGCAGACTGGGATGCAGCGGGGTTCACCCCTCAATCAGCCCAACTGTGGATGGAACATGAGATTTCACCACAGGTGGCAACAGCAATGAAAGGGGTCATGACCCCAGACTTGGGCTGAGAATGGCTCAAAGTGGGGATCTGCATCAAAACTATCCAGGATTGGAAGCAATCCTTCCCAGAACTGACACTAGTGGCCCCATATGCCACCAAAGGCTTCACCCCCTCTGAAGCGTTCCAATGGAGTGAAGCAGGTGTTCCGGCAGACATGGCATATGTATTTACAGATGGGGGCTGGAATAGTGTCACAGTAAGGGACTGGTGCCAGCGTAGCTCGATTATGCTGGAGGTCCTTCAACAATACCTCCACCCAATGTGTGGCCAGAATCTGCCCTCAAGTGGTACTGACTGGGGTTCTCACCATCGGATGCCCTAGAGTGGCAGAGCCTAGAGATCAGAGCACAAATGGCTAGAAGTATCAGCTGCTGAGGTATCAGCATCCACCAGATCAAAGCGTTCCTCAACTGGGGATTTAGCCTCAACAAATTGGTAAGTTGGATTTTGAAGGGAAAGACCCCCGCTGAAGTACCCAAACCAAGCGCGAAAACCAAATCCTACAGCGCCACGGCAGCGCATACCAAAGACAACACCTGGAATGGAGCAGGGAGCCACATCAAATACATCCATCAGTTGATCAGTGGGGGCTTTACAGATTGCCAGGCACCAAAATCATACCTAAAAGATGCTATCTGAATCCACCTGCAGCTAGTGGAGGAGGAGGAATGGTCTGACCTGATATTGTCAATTTATCAGGAACTTGACAAAGTCCTAGCTGGAGGGGACTTTGATCACCACTGGGTACCCAAATGGGGCTATATAGATATAGCAATCCCAGGTGAGTTGGACTGCAAGAAACTCCTCAAAATTGGCATCAAATACAAGGGGATTTATCTGCAAATGGAACTGACCAGATATGCCAACCAAACTGCAAGGTGGGTAACCTTCCAGAATCTCCCCACCAATTGCAAATGGGAGTGGGTGCACAAAGTGATCTGGACCAGATTGTCATACTATGGGGAAGTATGAGAATTCTGGCAAGCCAGTGGCAATTACATCACAAAGTGCCTCCACCCTCGGACAGTGGAAGCGCTGTACAAACTGGCACCCTGGATGAAACTGAACAAAATTGCTCTACCCAGATTCATCCGCCTGCCCAGCCTCAATAGGGTAGTATACATCAAACAGGAGGATGCCAAACAAGTGTGCCAGTTCTGTTACCAGACTGGCCACACAATGGCTCAATGCCACCATCATAAAGGTAAAACTACATGGGAATATGAATATGACCCCATTGGGGGAATCACCAAGGTGGGTACCAAGACTTTCCTCCACCCAAAAGCCAGAGAATGGATCCCATGCAACTTAATGGAGGTAGTGGATATGAAAATGCCAGTGACAAGAATTGGACCTGGCACATAGAGAAGCATGGGAATGGGAAATGGCAAAGTGACCCAAAGCGGATGATGAACTTTTTATAAATCTGAACCCCAAATCTTACACAATGGATGAGGGAACTGACCCTGGACCAACAGAGAAACGTCCAACCCAAGTGGAATGGATGGTCCAGGAGGAGGAAAGATGGCAGAAGGCGAACTTGAAAAAGTCTCCCAAGCAAGGGTGGATGCAGGATGCCAGCAAGTCAAAATCAAAGCCTGACAAGATGAAAGTGAATACAAAATCAAATTGGAAGTCATTGGCAAATAAACCTGAGGCAACCGGTGAAAAATCAGCAGGAGTGACAAAATTGACAAAATTGGCTGGGCAATCACCGACTAAAAAATTGAGTTCTGCCATTAAATCAATGAAGGGGTGCAAATCTAACTGATGGATGAGGGAGAATCTGCCGCTCCACCAGCAGGGAACAAGGGGCACCCAGACCCAATCATAAAACCATCCCCATTAACCATTGACAGGGAGATGGGGATGGCGACCAAATTCCCAGTACACAGGATGCCCAGGAATATAATCCCAGTCCCAACCAACTGACCCCAAAAACCAAATATTGCACCCCACCAACCATTGACACCACCATCATCAACCAACCAGACCTCAGTATGGGACTCGATCCACAACCCAGACAATGCTAAACCTCATACCTGGGTTGGGCAGCTGGAAATGAGGATAGCGACCACAAATGCTCGGGGGATGGTGAGCATACAAATGAGGAGGAGGAAAATGCACCATTTAAAAACTAATAATAATATTGACCTAATTTTTATTTCTGAAACACAAGCTGGTAACCAAAAGGAAATGGTGCCAAGCTCAAACTGCAATGCAAAAAACCACCCATGGTCCCGCCAGATAGGCTACCAAGCCCTATGGATGGACCATGTGGCGATAGTCGCAATGGACAAGAAAATAGACCTGGAATTTGTGGAAGAAACTCATGCTGGTAGGATCTTGATAGCAACAGCTACAAACAGAGAAACTGGCAGAAGCATATGAGTGGTAGCAGTCTACGCCACATCAAAGCTCCACAAAAACTGTATTTTTTGGGAATTCTTAGTGGAAGTGCCATCCAAAGTAATGACTGTAATAGCAGGTAACCTGAATTGTTGGACGAATGCAAGCTGGGATATGTTCCCAACAAGAGAATGTCCCAACAGTAAGGCTGGCAAGATGCTTGATTACCTAGTCAAATTGGGGATGTGCCTAATGATTGACAAAGAGGACAACGACCCAGCCAACCTAACATGGTAGTCATATGATGCCACCAGATCCCCTCTGTCAGGATCACATTTAGATTAAATCCTAGTGTCATCGGATCTCAGGCCAATGACATCCAACAGCAAGGTTAGCATAAATGCTGAAAGCAACCACATGGTCATCCAGGTGGAGATTGACCTTGATGAACCGCCAAGGAACTATGAGTGGCAACTGGCACCAGCCACGCTGAGGGATGGGGATTGGCACCAAAAGGTTGAAGCTGGACTGGATTGACTGGTAGCATATCTGGGCAACTGCCCAGAGTTGGACCCGCTAGAATGATGGACCCAGATCAAAGCAAAAATGAAACATGATAGTATGAATTTCAAAAAAGTGACCTCCTACAAGTGAACTGCCACCATAAAACAACTGAAGTCTAAATTAAAAAAAGGCTGAGGCTCACCCGCTGGGACAGTGAAGACTGGTGGAGCAAGTACTGAAAAACACACAAAAAGTATTTGGCCATAATGATGAAGCAAGACTCAGAGAGATGGACCAATGCAACTTACCAGTATCAGAGCCTAGTGGGACAATGACCAAAGAGGGTCTGAAACACCTCAAAGAAATATGAACTAAGGATAGGGTATGGGAAGTGGAGACAGCGGAAGGGGAAGTATCAACAGACCCTGAAACAATCAAGCGTGAGGTCAAGCTTTTTTATGGTGATCTCTTCTGACAACAAGAAATGAGTGAATTGGCAACAAAAACCCTTATTGACCTGGCCAAGCTGGCACTGGGGGGCTGTACGCCAAATGATGTCACCAAGCCATCCACTGAAATCTCTATAATGAAGTTAAGAGGGCGCTAAAGGAGTCACCAAGAATGAAAGCACCAGGCCTCAACAATATGTGTGCAGAAATATACAGCATATTCTGAGACTGCATTGCACCAGAGCTCAAAGCCCTCTTTAATCACTGTTTGCACAATGGCAAACAAATTCTGGAAGGCCATGAGACCTGAATTGTACTTCTGTACAAAAAAGGCCTCAGACGCCAACTTTGGAACTGGCATCCAATTGCACTATTGAACGCTGATTATAAATTGCTCATGCGCATACTATCTAATTGACTGATGGCAACAGCACTGCACATGCTCCATAGTGCCCAGCACAGCTTTTTCAAAGGCTGTAGTATATGGGACAGCATTGGCTCAGTCCAGAGCATACTCCAGGATATGAGGGGCATCAAACAGGGGTACCTTATGTTCCTCAACATGGAAAAGGCATGTGACCAAGTAGCATGGTCATTTCTTCATGAGGCACTAAAGGCAGTTAGTATCCCTGACATGTTTTGAGCATGGATAACAATGCTGTACTCAGGCCTGGTAACAAAGGTGATTGTTGCAGATGGTGTAACCAATGAAATCCCTGTCAGGAAAGGTCTCCACCAAGGTGACCTTATGTCACTGATACTCTTCAACTTTGCAGCCAACATTCTACTGGTGGCAGTGGATGTGAAGCTCTGAGGTTTAGTCCACCCTAACCAAATGCCACTGAAGATGCTAGCATTTGCTGATGATACAGTAGTAGGCATAAGATCTCCAAATGACCTCCAGGGCACTGAGGAACTATTAAACCTCTATCAGCTAGCATCAAATGCAAAAATCAACTTTGCAAAAACCTCAGTGATGAGGGTTGGCAACCCGAGCTTCAGCCCACCAACTGACACAACACCAATTATGAACTTCCAGACAGTCCATTACCTCATGATACTCTTCAATGACAAGGGACCAGTGGTACTGGAGACTGAACAGGAAGTATTGTCAAGATTATCAATCTGAATAGCATGCTGGAAAAGTGCCAGACTATGCCTTGAGGAGAAAGTGCAGGCAATAAATGTCTTCATTTTCTCGAAGTTATGGTATGTTGCTCATGTGCTTCCAATGAGCCTATACTTAGAGAAGAAAATCAGGTCAATGCTCTGAACTTTCCTGTGGTTCAAGGCGAAGGTGGCACCAATACCACTGGAAGCCCTTTCAAAACCAAAGAATGAAGGAGGCATGGGCCTCCTGGACTTCAAATCTCATGCCTGGCATATGTGGGGGAAGTTGTTCCTGAAGCTAACACAGATGCACATGCACTGCCTGACCCTAGCATGGGGCATGAACTGGGCAAGAGCCCAAGGCCTCCAAGAGCCAGTCTCCCCCTGATCAATACATAAATGGATGGTGAACTACCTGCAGATAACCTCCTGAAAAGGTACCCACACACTACTGGCAACTATGCAATTGGGCTGTGCACCAGGGCGGATGGTCATTTGAGCAATTGGACTGAGAGGCTGACCAAATTCAAAGGGACATTGAAGCACACAATTCTGCAATGATTTCCACAACAAGCTGGGAGTAGTATAACCAAATTTCCAATGAATTCACAACCAAGTCAATCAGAATAAGGTACAAATTGATGCTGATAGAATATGGGGATCTGCTCCTGAAACCAGGGTGCAATCTGCCCACATATCCACAAATCCTGAATGACTGGACTGCTGAAGGCCATGACACCAACTACCTGATGAAGGAGTTGATTTCAGGCCTGAACTCCCACTTGGTAATAGCTAAACAGCATTTAGTAACCTGGTGGATCCTAAATTGGGCAAGCACAGCGGGCTGGACTACCAGCACAAAGAATGCCCCATATGCACTGAACTGGAAGCAGATATAGCACACTGTTACTATGAATGCACTGTGTTCAAAAAATACTGATCCACAATGTGCTACATCCTATCAGGTGAACATTTGCCACTGGAAATACATCCATTGCAGGACCTTTTCTTTACAAAAACCCTGAGAATGGCTCTGACCCAACTACAAGCCTTCATTTACTATTATTGTGTATGGGTAATTCACTGTGTACATGTAGACAAGGTTATGAGCAATGAGTGCCCCCACCACAGAGGTTTGGTATTGAAGACCATTTGGATTATTTATGATCAGCTCTGTCAGATCTCAAAATCTTTGTGCATAATCCCTGGGTGTTATAAAGCCACACGTTTGGCTTTCCCCACTGGATTGCTCATTGCATGCAATGAAGCAACTAATTGACTGAGAATCAAATGGCCTGTAAGCCCACCAATGCTAGAACTGTGGCTAGCAATGACAATCACTGATCAGCAATGGTTGGAGGTGCTAGAACTCTAGCGGCCTGAACCCCCAGTCCTTTTTACCCTTGGCTGAATCATGTGTATTCTGCCCTCCCCTCTTACTTTCCCTTAAATTTATTTTAATAAAGTATGAAGTTTTAAAAAATCTAGCATAATTGGCTCAGCTTTTAGCTCTAAACTTCAACTCTATAAAAGGTTAGTTGTTTGAATCCTGGCGTAATCACTTTTTATACACTTTTCTTAAACTCACTGTCAATTCTGTCTGTCTGTCTGTAATTAAATCTTACAAGCTATATTTCAGACACTTATCGTCAATAAAAAAATTTGAACCTTTGTACAGACGTTGGTCTTGGATGACAATACAATAATACCTTATAAATTCTATAAAGCAGCTATACAAATTAAGAAGTTGGTTTCGTAGTTTATCTATATTAATAAAAGCGTGTATGTGTGTGCATGTGAGCGATGCCCAGCCAAAACTACAGCATGTAGAGCTTTGAAAATTTGGATATAAGAGGACGGGACGGGATCCGTGTGCACCTCGAAGCCAAATTTTTAATTTTCATAATAAAACAAAAAGTTTTATATGTAAGAAGTGAAAATCTTATATATTTTTATTGGAAATTGGTATATTGTTACGGCTGAGAAGTTTGATATTTGGTTGATTAGTTAGTTTAAATGGTTATGTCAAGCAGTTGGTGGATTTGGGTTGATTAATAAGCTTAACGGATTTAATAAATAAAGCAGTTAGTGATTGGTTGATTCGATAAGTTGGTTGGTTTTGGTAAGTGGTTGATGGTTTTGGTTGTTCCGATAAGTTTAGGTTTGTTTTACGAGTACGAAGCGGATGGAAATTGGTTGATTTGGTATATTCTATGGTTTTAGTTAGTAAGTGGTTGGTGATTTTGGTTTCGATTTTAAGTTTAGTTTTGCGAGGTAGTTGGTGATGGTTGATTTGGTATGTTCAAAGGTTTTAGCTAAGCGGTTTGGTGGTTTATCAATATGGATTATCTGATAGTTTAAACACTATAGCGAAGCACGGGAACCTTGATGTTAGTTTTATATAAATTTAAACCTGCTTAATTTGGTTCACCTAATTAATAAAATACCTTTGGCAACTTAAGTAGAAGTTGATTTAGTTGTTTGGAAGATATGTCACTTACACAATGATTTTAACCCCCCCCCCCCCCCCCCCCCCCCCCCCCCCCCCCCCCCCCCCCCCCCCCCCCCCCCCCCCCCCCCCCCCCCCCCCCCCCCCCCCCCCCCCCCCCCCCCCCCCCCCCCCCCCCCCCCCCCCCCCCCCCCCCCCCCCCCCCCCCCCCCCCCCCCCCCCCCCCCCCCCCCCCCCCCCCCCCCCCCCCCCCCCCCCCCCCCCCCCCCCCCCCCCCCCCCCCCCCCCCCCCCCCCCCCCCCCCCCCCCCCCCCCCCCCCCCCCCCCCCCCCCCCCCCCCCCCCCCCCCCCCCCCCCCCCCCCCCCCCCCCCCCCCCCCCCCCCCCCCCCCCCCCCCCCCCCCCCCCCCCCCCCCCCCCCCCCCCCCCCCCCCCCCCTATTGAAATGTTTCGGGTAGCAGTTTGGTGTTATTTGATTGATTCGATAGGTTTATTTTGTTTGGCTGAGTGGTTGATGGTTGATGGCTTTTGGTCAAACCAATAGGACACAGTTTAGTTTTGTGGGGTGATTAGTTATTAGTTGATTTGATAAGTTTAGTTAGGTTTACCTGAGTGGTTGGTGGTTTTGGTTGCTTCGATTGAGCAATTAGAATTGCCCGAATAGGAATTGCTTAACTATATATAAAATCTAAATTAATAAATTTGAATTGCCTGAAATTCTATAGACACCGTAGCGAAGCGCGGATAACTCCGCTAGTCTACTTAAAAAATTTCACTCACTCACTGACTGACATCTGAAACCTTCGAATCTGATAGAGTCAAGCTATTTGGGTGAGTGGGTGAGAATTGGCGAATCTTATCGAATCCAAAGTTATTGAGCCTGATGGGTTCAATCTATTTGGGCGAGTGGGTGAGAATTGACAAATATCATTGAATAATTCACCAAATTACTCACCTGAAGCTAATCGAGTCTAATAGGTTTAATCTATTTGGGTGAGTGGGTGAGAATTGGCAAATAAGATCGAATCTGAAACTATCGAAATGATAAGTTCAATCTATTTGGGTGAGTGGGTGAAAATTGGTGAATATTATCTAATAATTACCAAATTGCTCACCTGAAGCTAATCGAGTCTGATAAATTTAATCTATTTGGGTAAGTGAGTGAGAATTGGCAAATAAGATCGAATCTGAAATTATCGATTATGATAGGTTCAATCTATTTGAGTGAGTTGGTGAGATTTGGCGAATATAATTAATGAAATACTTTGGGCAAGTTAAGTAGAAGTTGATTTAGTAGTTTGGAAGATATGTCACATACTCATTTATTCAAGGCAAGGGGACCAGGGGACCCTTGCCGACACAAAAATAAAAAGCAGGATAAAAAAGGAGCAAAATATGCTAAAAACCCGATTTAGCCTCAAATGTCACATACTCAATGATTTTAAGTATAAAGAGATGTTTCGGGTAGCAGTTTGGTGTTATTTGATTGATTCGATAGGTTTATTTTGTTTGGCCGAGTGGTTAATGGCTTTTGGTCGAATTGATAAGACAGTTTAGTTTTGAGGGGTGATTAGTTATTGGTTGTTTTGATAAGTTCAGTTAGGTTTACCTGAGTAGTTGGTGGAATTTGGTTGATTCGATTGAGCAATTAGATTTGGCTGAGTGGTTTTGTTTATCTGTAATATTAAATCTATATTAATAAATTGAAAATGAAATTTTAGACACCTTAGCGAAGCACGGGTAAATCGGCTAGTGTTAAATAAAATCATTTCAAATCTCAAAAAGACTCAATATCATTCAATCTTGTATAATTGTAAAAATCTATACCTATATTAGATAGATATTTTATATAAATAGATAACTTAAAAACTGATATTTAAGTGATCATTTAAAATTAAAATAAAATGATGAGCTAACATAGTTATCAAAGCTATTTAAAATTATAGTGTATCTGCGTTTACTTTGATTTTGTTTTGGACTATAAGATGTCAAGTTCTATATTTTTGAGTAGTTTTTAATCAAGTTCAATTTAAGCGCTTACAACTTAGGATATGTTAGCTTGACTATTAATTGTCCATTCATCTTTAGAAATAACTACTTTATTTGCTTTTTCTTATTATAATTTTAAATTGAATGTTAAGCTGTTTCCCTTAAAAAATAAAATATTTTTGTCAAGTTAGGTTGGAATTGGTTCAATAGTTTAAAATATGATATGTCAAATATATACATATAGTGATTTTTTAATAAAATGTTTTGTTAACAATTTGGTAGCATTTGATTGATCCAATAAGTTTAATCTAAATTCGCTGAATACTTGGTGCCTTTTGGTCAATTTAATAGATCCAATGGTTTTGGGTAAGTGTTTGGTGGTAAATTATTGATTTAATATTTAAATTGGATTTAGCTGAGAGTTAATGATTTATGAATTGATTTGATAAAACTTAATTTTATTTGGCCGAGGAGTTAGTGAAGTTTGTCTGTTTCTTACATTCAATTGGTTCTGGCTGAGTGGTTGGTGGTTTGTTGGTTGACTTAATAGATTCTTTGACTTTGCCAAGTGGTTTGATGGTATTAGTAATTCAATAGGGTCAATTGCTTTTGGCTAAGTGGTTGGTAGTTTTTGATTGATTTGGTAGGTTCAACTGAATTGGGTAAGTTGTTGGTGATTAATCAGTTTATATGTTCAATAGTAATGAGTAAGCGGTTTCATGTTATCTATAATGTAAAACCTAAATTAATCAGTTCAAATTGTCTAGGAATAAATAAACCCAAGCAACGCTGGGTAACTCCGCTAGTCGAATTATAAAATAGATAACCTCATACTAATCCATACTTGTTAAAATAATAAGTACAAATTTAATCTCAACAACCTAGTTTAAAAGTTGCCAAAACTAGTAAATTTGTACCTAACATTTTACAATAAGATGTAACTATTCGTTTCTTTAAATAGTACTCGAGTCATTCTAGCAAGTAAAGCTATACTTTACAATTATCAATGATAGTGGTACTTTGATGGCAAAACAAGTATATGCTATTAGCTAGTACATCTTGCTCATTGGATATGATTCATACTCAATGTTCCATTAAAGAAGGGCATAATCCCTAACCTTTTGTATACCTGAAATCCTAATTTGGAGCTTAATATTAAGACGTTCTTGCACTGGAATTTTACCCCGAAGAATAAACCACCTGAAACTTATATAGAGTGATGCCACTATTATAAATACAAATATATCGAGGTAATTTCACACACTATCGTTGCCAAAAACCATGAAGGTAAAAGTATAAGAAAGTTTAAGACCAAGAACTCACTATCATCTACGCGATAAAATAAAAACAAGTTTCAGGTGAACCTCTAGGAAGTTCCCTTCATAAGCAATTAAATTACTATCATAAACTATATTTCAGTTTACGCCTTATTTGAGATAATAGTCTAATTTAAATCAAGTGTTCAGCCTTTACTAAATGCGTCAATATTATACCTAAATAAAAATCTAACTAAAAGACAAAACGTATATGTAATCAAAGCATGATCGATATATTTAAAAATATTTTTTCTAAGAATGCTACGATATTAGCTGGTATAAAATCACTAATTGCAAACGAACAGTATAAGCATATAACTCTAACGCTTAGTACAGTGCAGGAAACAGGTTAAAAATACCAAATGGTATAAAATTCACAAACATATCATAAAAACTAATTAAAACTCAATCCGCTAAAAAAGTATCTTTAGAATAATTTTATCTAGTTATGAAGTGTTTTGCTATTCAGTTAATATTCAAGTTAGTAACTAATAAATATCGATAAGTGAAAATGATGGGCTACATTTAAAAATACAGAGAAATATTGATCAGCTAGAAACAATTAGAGATAAAATAGGGTAGCTTCAAGTAAGAAAGTAATTAGGTTTAATATACCTCGCTGGCTATCTGATTGCCAAATTGGTTTTAGAAGAAAAATTCCTGATCCCTAATAGCGATAGTGGTTAGGTTTAAAGGGACCCTTCTGAGAGATTCCAAGGTACTGAGACTGAGTTGGGGAAAGCTGAGTGAGCTTGACGCCAAGTTTAGAGAGATGAGCTCTTGCGACCTCTTCATCTAGATTTTTGGGAAGCATGTGGACGCCAAGCGGGTAGTTGGCGTTGTCAGTCCACAAAGCAATCTGAGCGAGGACCTGGTTGGAAAAAGAGTTGGACATAACAAACGAAGGATGGCCGGTAGCGCAAGCGAGGTTCACAAGACGACCCTCAGCCAGGAGAATAATGTGGCGGCCATTGGGCATAGTATAGCGGTCAACCTGGGGTTTGATGTTCTCGACGGACTTGGCATTAGCCTTGAGCCAAGCAACGTCAATCTCAACATCAAAATGACCAATATTGCAAACAATAGAATCATCTTTCATCCGTTCCATATGAGCGCCAGTAATGATGTCACGGTTACCAGTGGTAGTTACAAAAATATTGGCCTCCTCAACAGCGTCTTCGAGGGTAGTCACCTCAAACCCCTCCATCGAGGCCTGTAGGGCATTAATGGGATCGATCTCTGTGACAATAACACGAGCGCCCATTCCCCTGAGAGCAGCAGCACATCCTTTTCCAACATCCCCGTAACCAGCAACAACAGCGACCTTACCAGCGATCATGACATCCGTGGCACGTTTAATGCCATCGATGAGGGACTCACGGCAACCGTACAGATTATCAAACTTAGATTTAGTGACGGAGTCGTTAACATTAATGGCGGGAATCTTAAGCTTGTTCTCCTTGAGCATAGCGTATAAGTGATGGACGCCAGTAGTGGTTTCCTCCGATACACCTTTGCATCCCTCAAGATAGTGAGGGTACTTTATCATGGACTAGCTTGGTCAAATCACCGCCATCGTCCAGGATCAAGTTAAATGCTTTCCATCCTTAAAGGATGTAAGGGTCTGCTCGATGCACCACAGATATTCCTCATCAGTCTCTCCCTTCCAGGCAAAAACAGGAATTCCAGCAGCGGCATGGCAGCGGCGGCATGATCTTGAGTGGAGAAGATGTTGCAAGAGGACCAGGCGACTTCAGCACCAAGAGCGACCAGGGTCTCGATTAATACAGCGGTTTGAATAGTCATATGAAGGCACCCAACAATACGAGCTCCAGCCAGAGGCTGGGTGGGGCGAAACTTCTCGCGAAGGTACATGAGACCGGGCATCTCATTTTCAGCCAACTCAATTTCCTTACGTCCAAAGGCGGCAAGGAGGATATCTGCGACTTTGTAATTTTGAGCTGCCATTTTCTTGAGTAAGTTCAACTCCAAAAGTGAACTCAAATTGTAGCTTTATACTTCAAATTCAACCAGAACTAGAATTATGCATATTTGCTCAGTAGCTTCTGCCAGCTATCTCTGTGAATTAATGTGTGAGTGCGTTGCATATTCGATATAGAGGCCCATCCACTTGGTCAAAAAAATGGGGTTGATTTGATTGGACTAGAGGCCTATTCTATTTTCGACCCTTACTTGTTTTAAGATATCATTAATATTCATTTCAAATCTAAATAAAGTTATTTAGTTGATTATTTTTTGCCAAACAAGGTTTAGGGTGGAAGACTACAGTTTGATGATTTGAGATGACATCGCATCGTAATTGTTAGCGCCTTATTTGCTCTCTACCTTCTATTAGATATTTCTAATACTTTGTATATTGCATCACTTTAACTTTATACTATCCTAATTCATCTGCTTTTTAACCGACTTTAAAAAAGAAGCTTCTCAATTCGACCTGTATATATACTTTTAACCAACTTTGAAAAAGGAGGTTCTCAATTTAACCTGTATGTATGTTTTTTTCCATGTTTGTTCATGTATATCTATTGGACATTTGCCTCCCAGGCCTCAGAAGAAGAATGTTGTGGGTGAAAATTGGCCAAATGGAGGGAATGTCGGACATTTATGAGCCCACAATAAAAAGGGAGTCGAATTTATTTATTTATTTTATTCGAGGTGGGCCACCTGGGGACGATACCGCACCGATTAAGGGAAATCGAATGAATGGGAAAGGAGGATAAAAATCCGGAAAACCTCCATGCGCAGCGTATGATAGGCCAGGAACTCCATGGACCGCCTTTGCTATTCGCTATCTCGGTTCGGGGCATTGGTGCGCAATGCCAACACAGTCATAATTGTCCCCTACCCAAAGTTCAAGTACCAGAATCGAACTCGGGGGGCAGCGATAGAGGTCCCTACTCTACCACTTGGGTATCCCCCCTGGGAGTCGAATTTATTAATAATGATTTAGTTGGCCAAAAGACCCTGGCCGACTCTTGGTAGAACCCTGCAAATCGGGCAACAATTTACAAAAACTATAATTATTCAAGGTTAGTTTTTTTTAGTACTAGATGGTCCCATTCAAGGTTAGTTTTCAACCAGCAATAATCCAACCTCAGTAGGTACTTCATAGGTCTGGATATACCTGTGCACAAGGATAACAATTTACAAAAACTAATCAGGTAAATAGCACAAAGTTGGGAAATCTGATTCCTCCAACTTTGCAGCCTATTCCGGGGCACCCATCAAAGGGTTCACCCCCAGCCTCATCTAACCCTATTCAAGCATCTACATGGGAATTGCACCCTTTTATAGGCATGGTGGAGGTCCCCCAAGATGAAAAGATTTTCTCAAATGGGGATTGGCTAAAATATATCAAGTCATTACCTCATGGGTACGTTTTGGCCAATAGTGATTCCCCATCCATTGTTTTGTTAAAGAGATATAAGTTTGTCAAGCCTCAATAGGCTAAAATTGCATATTACCCAATTCATAAATTTCCCAAGCCATATAAACATCAAGCCTTGATGTTTTAAATACATTTATTGATTTACTATAAGGGGTACTCTCTTTTACCCCTGTGTGGTACCCGTTAAACCCTCTACAAATTTAAACTTTTTATCATTTTCTTATTTTTATTATCTTCCTATCAGTGGTAATAAAAGCCCCTGATTTACATTGTTGGATTTCCAGGCTACAAGCACCAGCGAGCCAATTTCAAAGCTAAGATCCAACAAGTGGTGCTCACTACAGGGACTCCTGTATACTACAAAAACCATTATAATAATGGAAGCTGTTAGGGGTGGCAACCCTTCTAGCTTTTCTGCTGATATTAACCCTAGGCTGGCTCTTATATACACAACAGCTAGTCAGTGCTTTGTCTTGCCTTAAATGGCTCAAGCAGCACTCATCTCAATGCCCAGTTATATAAAAAAACCCCTCTTCAAGACAAGTTCACACCTGGTAAGGGCAGTATTGCTTCATTTCTCTATGTTTATGCCTCTGCAATAGAAGGAGCAACTTATCAACAAAAAATCCATCATACTCTTCCCTGCTTAAACTGTTTAGCTCAAGAATTCATGGTCCCTTCTATGGTCAACCTCAGCACTTGGGTGTCATGGATGCGGCTAAGAAGAACTAGACTGAGCTCCCAGTCAGGGTGCGTGAGCACCCAGTGGAGGCCCCAGAATGCCAGAGGCATAGCGGTCTGGGTGACTAATATAAGTGGGGATCTACGGGACATGTGAGGGAAGCAAACATTCAGTAACATACTGAAGGCCCCCAAGGCAAACCAGATGGTTGCGTTGGGGGCAACCGCAAGTCTTATGGGGGCAACCCCCAAGGGTGGGGAGAGGCAGGGAGGACAATGACTCCTCCAGGGTTGCAGTTGCTGGTTTTCAGAATCCAAAAGGGGCTTGTGCACCAGTGGGAGGTGGCACTGAGACCACCACATTGTTGGGAATATGGGTAGAAGTGTGGGAAACCCCATGAGAGGGGCTGGGACTGAGTTTCTCCTGAAGGGGAAACTCTAGATCCTGCTGGTGAGAAGGACCCACAGTGGCAGGGATGGCTATGGAAGTTGAACCCATGAGCGGTGGGCCAGTAACACCTTAGGCTGCTCCAATTGAGGAGCAGACTTGGCGGACTCAGCATCTTAATGAATGAAAGGGACTCCGTTTAATGGACATGAGGAAATGAACGGAACAGTAGGCTCACCTTTGGGGGTGGGCCAGATTATCACGTTGACAATACGCTGCTGTGTGGTGGGATCAAGTGACCAGATAATCCAGTCAGCAAATATTGGGAAAAGGATCTGGGCGATGGTGCACATTGTCAGATTGATCAACAGAATTGCGTTTAAAGTTGTGTTAAGCAGACAGAGTCTGCAGCAAACTAGGCGGATTATCAGATTTTACTTCAACAAAGGCAAAAAGGAATGAACTGACAACTGCCCTTGGTGGGGCCAGTTGCCTTTTAAATGGTATGATAGGCATGGGGAAGTATTGGGGGATTGGTTATTCAGGAAATGGGGAGGGAATTCAGTTGGCTAGCTTAAAGGGGGGATGAAAGGTGGCTCCCAATTTGGCAAAAGCTTAGAAAATTTTTGAAAATTTATCCAACATCCTGCACCAAGCCAAATCAATGCTTCCAATCTGGGTCCCAATAGCTCAAATTAGCCTATTTGCATGGCTGGAGAATTCCAGAGTTGTCTTGGAAGGAAGGGGTCCATGGATCAGGTTTGTTGCAATTCAGGCTGATCCTACAATTGGGCAGCTCACACAATCTGAAATTCCTGGATCTGCCTCAGAATGTCAGGCCCAATGATCTGAGCCATTTGAAACTGGGTTTTTTATCTGAGCCATGTTCAGATCTGGCTTCTGAAGCCAGCCAGCATGGACCAGCACCCCCAGTCCAGAAATTATTGGCTGGCCTCTGACACTGGAAATTGCACTTTCCCCAATTTTTGGCCATGGCTTGCCTGGGGAGCGGGTGGCCTCAGGACCCTCTCCAAGCCCCCTGATGTGAGCCATCTCCCTGAAGACCCCTTCTATTAATCCTACCAGTATTGAAGAGGGGGAGGGGGTGGGAGTGAGACAGCCTTGGGGATGAAAGCTGTCACCAAGCGCTCATCTATCACATAGGTGAGGTCACCCAGCTGTGACAGAGGGTCCACAGGAGTCTTGGAGCCCCTCTTCATCCAGAAAGGGTGCTGAACCCTATCCAGTTTCAAGGTCTGGTCCACAAGACTAACATTGGGTGGAGGTTAGGCAAGCGCTTATTGATGAGTTTGGCTTCAAACAGAGTTTTCAATGGCAGAAACGGGCCTTTATGTGCCTTAGGTTGCAATAGGGAGAATCTATTACCTCTTATGTTGAGCGTTTCTATACAAAAGCTCAACCTCTGTTGCTTGCCAAAATGCTCTCTTTTGATGAGGCAATTGCAGCTATCTTGGCTGGCTTAGAATCTCATCCTTCCTTGATGATACATCTCTATTCCATAAAGCGCACTTTCACAACTTATGAGATATCAAGGAGGCCTTATTAGAGGTTTCTGATACCTATGAGCTTGACCCTACCCAAGGATATTTGAGTCATGCAGTTACGCCAACTAAGGTAGTATTTAAAACTGCTGTTACCCTTTGGAAACTGCTCTTACAACGTTGCCAGCACAAACGGTTACTCTTTCCTATAACAATAAGCAGATGGTACTAACTGTGACAGGGCAGTGTATCCCTGCATCTTCAGGTCAAGATACTCAGTCAGTAAAAGTCGTTGACCCTTTACCTTGTCTATGTTCTTCTTCAGAGAGGCCTTCCCAATAGTTTCAAAGCCTGTTCTTCCACATAAACCCCTTTCTCGGGTCCCAATCACTCCCCCTAACAGTGGGTTAAATGACCAGGTCACAAAGGCTAAACCTCCTGTTTCACAAAAGCACCCAGCCACTGAAAAACCCAAGGCTTTTGAAGATAAAGTATCTACCTATCCAGTTCTATCCCCCTCAGCATCTCATTCAGATAACTATAGTCTGAAGCCTATCTCTTTGAGGCAGCACCAACCCCCTGCTTTGAAAGTTGAAACTCAAGCGGTGGAAATTTCAACGTCTTCACCACAAGTTAATAAGGTGGAGGAACATTTCCTTAACTTATCCTCCTATAAGGATAGGCCTGAACCTACCCCACCTCCTATAGGCTCCCTAACCTGCATCGATAACCCCTCTGATGATGAGTCTGAGGGGAGTGATGAAGATGTTGGTCATTACGTTTTAGGAGCCCCAGGTGAAGTGGAGGTACCTGATCATATGAATCCAGAGAGAGTAAATTGGGCTAAGGTCCCTTATCACACTTATATTCAGCATGTGATAAGAGATCTTGAGATTATTAACACTGCTAGTGATGCGTACCAGTTCATTGCTATGTTTCTTTGATCTACCAAGATTGTGCTTACCTTGCAGACTATCCAGGATAAATACCCTGAAAATGCAAAACTCTTTGCCTCCACTTTTAATCTAAAATAAGTCCTCACTCTTCTTCCCTCCTTGGGTGGTACTTGAACTAAAATGGAGGTCAATGTTAATGGAGTGCAGATTAAAGCTATCCTTGACACTGGGTCTTTGTAAACGTTGTGTCAACAAAGCTCATGAAGTAAATTAATCTGGCCCCTGACCTTGACTACACTCAAGAGTTTGATATAGCTGGGCCAAACAACACCTGCGCCATTAGAGCCTACTCTTCTCTGCCCATACAGTTTGGGAAGATTCTCTTGTCAGCTCCAGCAGTGGCTTTGACTAATAACTTATATGACTTACTCATTGGAACCCAATTTATGCTTAAATTTGAAGGTGTTATCAATTTGAAGCTGGGCTATCTCTCCATTCTTAACTATAAGGTTCCTCTGATTCTGTCTAATAATGAGCTCAATAAAAAGTATTATGTTTGCACAGTTGAGTATCCCTCTTCCGCTTTATCCCTGCATTACACCATGGCAGGAAGGCATACCAAACTGTTGCCTCCCTCAGTGGACGCATTGGAGGGTATACCTTTCTACGCTTCTGAAGAGGTGGTCGTTAAGGCTGGAGAACAAAGGGTAGTAGACATGAAAATTACCATGCAAATCACTCACAACTGCCTACTGCACCTCATCAGCATAGATGGAGTTAGTCCTTTTGAGCTAAGAGTTTTGCCAGGTGTGTTAGACCCCGCCTATCATCAGCCTATTAACCTGTTGCTGAGGAATCTCATTAAGAAGGATATGGTGGTAAAAAAGCATCAGGAGATCGGAAGAGGCCTGTTGGTACCCATTGAAGACATCAAGCAAGTCCACTGTATTGGGTATATGGCAGATATGGGCTTATCTGCCGACCACTCTTTATGTACCCTACCATCTGTTCAAATCTCCAATGAACTAACTTCAGCTGATTTGGATAAAGTCCACTCCTTACTTGAGGCCTACAGCAACATTTTCTCTAAATCTGACAATGACTATGAGCATATGAAGGGGTGGATGAATACAATTGACATTGGTGATGCTAAACTGTTTGCTCCAAGCCCTACCACAAATTAAAAGTTGAGGAGCTACAGATGTGGATGGAGCTCAAACAGCTGCTGGATGCCGGATTGCTGGTGCCTTCACAAAGCCCTTAATCCTCCTCCATTTTATTAATAAAGAAAAAAATGGAGGCCATCAGGTAGTGATGAACTACCACAAATTAAACAACCTCACCAAGAAGGATAGTTACCTTATCCTTCGCAATGATCACGCTCTGACCCAACTCTCTGGGTCTAAATACTTCTCCGCCATGTACCTGGCTAGTGGTTATTGGCAAATGGACTTTTTCCACAAGACCAGGAGAAATGTGCTTTTATCTGCAGTGAGGGTCTCTTCCAGCCTACATGACTCCCACAAGGGCAGTGTAATGCACCTGCCACTTTTTAGCGAGAAATGGATCATATCATGCAGGATCTAAAATTAAGCTGCGTCATTGTCTATCTTGATGATATCACAGTCTTCTCAAAGACTTTTAATGAACATCTCACATATCTAAAGGAGGTGTTTTAATGCTTGTAGGCTTCTAATATCAAATTAAAGCCCTCTAAATGCACATTTTTCCAGAGGAAGCTGGATTTTCTTGGACACTCTATCTCCAAGATGTGATACAACTGCTTCAAGTTAAAGTTGAAGCAATAACCAAGATGCCTGCGCCAAAGGCCTTCATGACATCCAGGTATTCTTGGGTATGATGGGGTATTACCATCAATTTATACCAAAAATTGTGCAGCTCAGTGAGCCTCTAGTATGGCTCTTAACTAAGAACACCCCTTTCCATTGGGGTGCTGAACAAAAAGCTGCCTTTGAGACCCTAAAGGCACTGTTACAAAAACGAACCAATACTCCTCCACCCTGACTATAGCAAACCCTTCATGTTGTTCATGGATGCCTCTGAATACGCTGTTGGTGCAATATTAGCTCAGTTGGATGAGCATGGAGTCGATCATCCTGTGTCTTACTTTAGCAAAGATGCTTATAAAAGCTTAGCATGATTATAGCGTCATGGAAAAGGAGTGCTTGGCTGTCTTGCTTGCTGTCAAATACTACCTCCCATTCCTATATATGGGACTCACTTTAAAGTAATTACAGATCACGCTTTATTGAAGTGGTTGCAAAATATGAAAGATTCCACGGGGTGGTTGGCTCGCTGGGCTCTTAAGCTCCAGCATTATGATATGATCATTGATCACTGAGCTGGGACACGCCATATGAAGGTTGATGGGCTGACGTGGCTGCCTGTCCTTCACCTTGACAATATTGTAGCTGAGCGGTTGCATGACCTCCTAATGACTCCTGACGCATGGGCTGATAATGATGAACCAGTACAGAAGATGCTCGCTCAGCACTCTCAAAATATGAAGGTGGAAAATGGCAAAATTATATAAGAAAGTAAGAATAAATTGGTTGCCTTACCGCCAGCCATCCAAGTGAGTGCCTGTCATTTTAGAGTCTCACACTCTCATGGGGCATGACGGAATATGCAAAACCTATTAGTGGATAAAAGATCGGTACTATTAGGAGGACATCACGGAAATTATAACTGAAGTCTTGGACGCATGTCTAATCTGTAAAAGACAAACTGGCTTCAAGACCTGATATCAGTATCAACCTACGACTCCCCACCAACCCTTCTGCACCATAAGTCTGGATGTAGTTGGTCCTTTTCCTCAAACTACAAGTGGAAACCGCTATATTTTTGTTGGTATTGATCATTTCACCAAGTGGGTTGAAGCTGTTTCTCTTCCCGCTCAGACTGCTAAAGCCACGGCCACATTTTTACACCAGTATATCTTCACCCAGCATGGGTGCCCCAGGTCCTCCTATGTGACAATGGGAAAAACTTTACTTCCCAAATGTAAAGCTCCTCGCCACTTCTATAGGAGCTCAACAACTCTTATCAGCACCATATAACCCATCCACAAATGGTGTGGTAGAAAGAGTTAATTAAACTCTATTCTCAATATTATGCAAAATGGCCACTTCCAACCCTCTCCACTGGGATCGTTATTTTCCCAGTGCACTCATGGCCTACCATATTAGCTATCATTGTATCCTCAAAATGTCCCCCTTCTGGGTGTTATATGGGTGAGAACCGGGATACCAGCACTATTAGCTAAGGATATTTTTTCAGATTGGACTGATCCTGAACAAGCCATAAAAAAGTTGGCTCAACACATCATCCATTTACAAGCAGAGGCCATGACTAACTTAGCTAAGACTGTTACCAAAGAAGGCCAAGCTGCGAATGAGCTCAGAGCCTCTTTCCCTCATTCCAAGTATCTGACTTGGTACTTTATTACCATAACCAAATCACACCAAGAAGTGAAAATCTCGGTTCTGTCTGAGAAAAGCCTTTCTCAGTCACATACAATGAGGGGATGAGTATTCTATAAAATCTCTCTCCTCCAAACTCACCATCAGCCGTGCTCATGGCCGTTTCCTTCAGCCCTACTCACCCCTCAACATTCTTGAGGAGGGTAATGTCAGACATATGCTTCCCAGGCCTCAGAAGAAGAATGTTGTGGGTGAAAATCAGCCAAATGGAGGGAATGTCAGACATTTATGAGTCTATGATAATAAGGGAGTCAAATTTATTTATAAACGATTTAGTCAGCCAAAAGACCAAGGCTGGCTCTTGGTGGAACCCTGAAAATTGGGGAAACACTTTAAAAACTAATTGAGTAAATAGCACAAAGTCAGAAAATCCAATTCCTCTTACTTCATGGCCCAATCTGGGGACCCATTGAAGGGTTCACCCTCAGCCTCATCTAACCCTGTTCAAGTACCTATGCGGGAATTGCCCCCTTTTATAGGCGTGGCAGAGGTCCCCCAAGGTAAAAAGTTTTCTCAGATGGGGATTGAATGAAATACATCAAGTCATTACCTCATGGGTACATTTTGGCCAATAGTGATTCCCCATCCATTGTTTTGTTAAAGAGATGCAAGTTTGTCAAGTTTCAATAGGCTAAAGTTGCATATCACCCAAATTCAGAAATTTCCCAAGCCATACAAACATCTTGCCTTGATGTTTTAAATACCTTTGTTGATTTACTATAAGGGGTACTCTCTTTTACCCCTGTGCGGTGCCCATTAAACCCTCTACAAATTTAAACTTTATATCATTTTCTTATTTTTATTATTTTTCATCAGCGGTAATAAAAGACCCTGATTTAATTGTTGGATTTCCAGGCTGCAAGCACCAGAGTGCCAATTTCAAAGCCAAAATCCAACAATATCTCTGAAACTTTATTTAACCAAGGTAAGCTGACCAGGGGATGAACAAACCAAACTAAAACTAAAAATTATAATAAAAACATAACAATTAAATCAAAACGCCCAAAATGGATGGATCAATTGAATAATACCTAACAAAATATCCAACCAGGTAGGCAGCGAATACTGCTATCCCTCCATGGTGGATGGGGAGGGGGATTGGGGGGCTCATCTTTGGCCACATCCATCTCATCCCAGAGTAGGGCGCATGTTAAGGCAGATAGTAAGGGTGTGGGGGCATTGGCGGCATGGGGTTTGATATCCTTGATGACTGGAACTTCCAAATAGTTGTCAGCCATCATAATGCCAACAATGTATTTGGCTAAAGCGTCTTCAGCTTTGATGTGAGCATCTGAGAGTTTAACAAATGTGGCAATGTTGGTTTGGGTTATTTTTGCTTTCAGATTCCGTGCTGCTGTTACCATGTTCTGGATGGCTTTAGTGACGTTTTTGTGTAAAGTTTTCATGTTGATCTTACTTTGTGCAGTAAGATTTTTGGGAATAATGGGAGGCGGAATTCCTCCTGCAAGTGCAGCCACAGATTTGGCGGTAGCTTTGCAGAGTGGACGGCAATCTGGTGTGGCGGCTGCTTCTACTGCAAGCTGGTGGTTGCTGTAGAATGGTTCAGCATTAGGTTGTGGGACATATTTTTGAGGCGGGAATTTTGCATCCCATTCTTTATTACAGAACCACTTGACTTGCAGCAACGGTTCCTCAATGACATTACCTGATTTTTTGATTTCATTCAAATACTCCCATAGGTTTTGGTTGAATTGGATTGGGGAATTGGCTTATGGTTAAGGATCAGCTGGTTTTCTGGATTTTGCCTGGGATCAAACTGGGGTCCAATCCTGCGCTTGATTGAAAGAATCATGCGTGGCCCTGGGGCAAGGTGGATGCTGATTGGTGGCTACAGGTGCAGCTGCAGCATCAGGCATTGGAGGAGGGGAAGGTAGGATTATACCCCATGTCAGAGTTGGCACAGGGTGGGTGGCGGATTGGTAGGCGTCAGGCAAACTTTCAGCATCAATGGAAGTTTCTGAGTATGGGCATTTGCATTTTGAGTGGTCTAACTTGAAACAGGATGGGCAAATCGTCCATCCGCCCTTGACATGGGCCCAGAAAGGATGGTCAGGGGCAGATGGGATGGTGGCATGAGGTGGAATTGCCAAAAAAATTTTTGTAAATTCAGGGCTGATTGTGGCATATACCTGAGGCCCAGCGAGGCATGTGGCCCCATTTGGGACCACAAATTGCAAGATGGGGTTGGCGCTGTAGGCTGCCAAACCTTCCATAAGCTTCTGGTGGAGCACTTCAGGGGGAGGTGGGTGGGCAAACCAGTGAACTGGACCACCAAGGTGGTGTCCATTGGGATCTGGGTCCAAGTTGTTGGAAAGGGAATATTATTAAATATTAATGGCACCGTTGTCACAATGGCTGCATTGGCTTCACAGGGGAAGCCAAGATCAAAGTACCCCTTATAGGGGCGAAAGTCAATAAAACAGACTGGTGTCATCACCACCTGAGCCATTTTGATAATGGCTTGGTCGTTGTAGGGGAAGAATTTCCCATATTTGACCCTAATGCCAAAATGCATGTTGCTCCGGGGAGCACCAGGGGGCAGTGGGGCACCGCTTGGGTTTGGGCGAGATGGGCATCAAGATCCTTGGGAGGAACGAATCATCCCAAGGGTTTGGAATGACTGGGCGAGCCAGTCTGAGCACGTTTTCCTGTCAGATGGAAAACGGAGGGAGTTTTGCCGCTGCCCCATGCTGGGACAGTCAGCGGGGGATCTAACAACATTGGAGCAAGACTTTGGTGTGCAATTAAGTGTTTGCTTTAAATTTACTGAATAAATTGCGCGGAAAGTTATGCCAAGCAGAGAGAGAATATCTCTGAAACTACAGGACTAATTTGGATGCTCTTATTTTTCAAAAAAGGTGCGCTAATTTAGGTATCATTTTACTTTTGTAAGTATTTTTTAAACATCATAATTTATTTAAAAATTAAATTAAATAAAAAGTAAAAGGGGAGGGTGGAATACAGTTGATTTGGCTGAGGTTAAAGGACTGGGAAATTGGGCCACTAATTTTCTAGCACCTCTGACCATTGCTGGTTGTGATCATCATCGCTATCCACAGTTCTAGCATCAACAGGCCTTCAGCCATTTGATCTTAAGTCAATTTGTTGCTTAATCAAATATGACAAGCGATCCAGCAGGACAAGTCAAACGTGTGGCTTTAAAGCACCTGGGGATTAAGCACAAGAATACAAAGATCTGGTGGAGCAGATCAGAAATAATCCTAATGGACTTCAGTATCAAACTTCTGTGATGTGGGTGCTCATTGTCCAAACTCTTGGAAACAAGAGCCAAGTGTATCACCCATACACAATAATGGTAGATGAAGGCTTGTAGTTGGATCAAATCTGTTTTCAGGATTTTCACAAAAAAGTCCAACAGATAAATTTCCATTGGCAATTGTTTGTTTAGGATGTGTTGCATCGTTGACTAATACTTTTTGAACATGGCGCATTCATTTTATTGGTGGGCAATATCTGCTTCCAGTTTGGTGCATATGGGGCACTCCTTGTGCAGGTAGTCCAGTTTATTATGCTTACTGGATTTAAACTTGTGGTGTAGGATCTGTCAGGTAGCTGATCGTTGCTTTGCCATTACTAGTTAAGAGTTTAGCCTGAAATTAACTCTTTCACTTGGTAATCTTATAGCCTTCAGCTGTCCAGTTGTTCAAAAATTTTGGTTGAGCAGGTGGGTTGCATCTGAGGTTTGGAAGCAGATCTTTGTATTTGATTAGGGTTTCTTGTAGCAAATTTTGATTGTCTTGGTGACATATTTGTGGGTGATTTTATTGTGCTCCTTCCAGTTTTTTATGAAAATCATTGTAGAATTAAGAGATTTTACATCCCTGTGGATTTTGATTGGCACTCTAATATGACAGTTTGAATGACCAGCCTTCCAGGCATACTGCCCAATTGCACAGTTGCCAGTAGTATGACTGCCTTTCTGGGAAGACATTTGCAGGTGGTCTGCCATCCATTTACACAACAACTGGGGGAGATCAGCTATTGAAGGCCCTGGACTTTAGCCCATTCATATTCCATGATAATGTTGGGAAGTGCATATGCATCTGTGTTAACCTAAGGAACAATTTGGCCCAGATCTACTGAGTGGGAGATTCAAAATCTAGAAGGCCCATGCCTCCTTCAATATTCAGTTTAAACAGAGTCTCTAGGGCTATCAGCACCATTTTTGCCTTGAACCATAAGAAGGTGAGGAGCAATGTCCTGATTTTCTTCTCTAGGTTCAGGCATATTGGCAGTATGTGGGTGACATACCATAGCTTGTAGAAGATGAATATGTTGACAGCCAATACTTTTTCCTTGAGGCTTAGTCTTACACTTTTCAAGCTTGCCATTAAGACTGATAGGCTCAATAGCACTTCTTGTTTGGTTTCAAGTACCATTGGCCCTTTGTCGTTGAAGAGTATCTCAAGGTAATAGATCATCTGTGAGTTCTAGTTTGGCGTTGTGTCTGTCAGCGGATGAATTTTGGGACGCCAATCCTCATTATTAAGGTTTTTTCCAGGTTAATATTTGCATTTGACACTAACTGGTATAGGTCCAGGAGACCTTGGCGCCCTGAAGGTCAGTCAGTGAACTAATACCCACTACTGTATCATTGGTAAAGGCTAACATTTCCAATGGCATTTGGTTATGGTGGACTAGGCCCCAGAGTTTTGTGTCCACCGCAACCAATAAAATGTTTTCTGCAAAGTTTAACAAAATCAGTGACATGGGATCACCTTGTTAAAGACCACGTCCAACCAGAATATTGTTGGTTACGCCATCAGTGCTGATTAATCTGGTGATCAGTCCCAAGTAAATCATGGATATGCATGATCTGAAAAGATTTGGGAATACAAACCTCCTTTAGTGCTGCATGTAGGAAGGGCCACGCTACCTGATCATAGGCATTCTCCATATTGAGGAACATGAGATAGCCCTGCTTGGTTCCCTACATGTCCTGGAGCACTTTTTGTACTGTACCAATACTTTCCCAGATGCTTCAGCTCTTGATGAACCCATTTTGGAACCCATTTTGGAACTTATGGAGAGTTTTTGGTGCTGTTGCCATTAGCCAATTTGACAAGATGCACATGAGCAGCTTGTAGTTGGTGTTAGATAGTGCAATCAGGTTCCAGTTCCAGAGTTGGCATTGAAGTCCCTTTTTGTACAAGAGTACAATTTGGGTCTTCTGGACTCCCAGAATTTGTCACCCAGTTTGCAGGCAGTGATTGAATAGAGATTTGAGCCTTGGTGCAATGCGGTCATGGAATGCGCTGCAAACTTCTGCACATATGTTGTTGGGGCCTGGTGCTTTCATCTTCAGCAATTCTTTCAGCGCTCATTTGACTCCATCAATCAAGATGTTGGCAGACAAGCTAACGAAATATTCCGGCATACAGGCCCTGAGTGCCAGCTTGGCTAGGTTAATAAGAGCTTCTATCACCATATTGCTCAACTCTCATTGTCAGAATAGTTTACCATAGAATTACTTGATTTCATATTTGATTGCTTCTAGATCCGTTGTAACTTCCCCTATCACCATCTCTACCTCCTGTATCCTGGCCTTGGTTCAGATTTCCTTGAGGTGCGCCAGGCCCTCCTTGGTCATCGTCCCCACTAGGCTCTGGTATTTTTAGGCAGCATTGATCCGTCATTATAGGTCCTTTTTCCCATTAAGGCCCAGTAACATTTATGAGTTGTTTGATACTTGCTCCACATTCTTCACTGTCCCACCAGGAGAGTTTTAACCTCTCCAGTGCATTTTTCAGTTGCTTCACAGTGGCAGTTCACTTGTAGGTAGTCACTTTCTCAAATTCATACTATTGTGCCTAATCTTCTCTTTGATCTGGACCTATCTTTCCAGAGGGTCTATATCCGGGTGTCAATCCAGATATGTGACCAGTTGATCTAGTCCAGCTTCGATTGTCTGGCGCCATTCCCTGTCCCTTAGCATAACTGGTGCCAACTGCCATTCTTAGTTCCTTGGGGGTTTGTCCAGATTAATTTCCATATAACAATCATGTGGTCACTCTTGGCATTATACTAACCTTGCTGTTGGACATCAATGGCTTGATATTGGATGACACCAGTATGTAATCCAAGCGTAGACCAGTCTGTGGGAATCTGGTATAATCATATGAACACTGCGTTAGGTTGTCTAGATCTTCATCCTTCTCATCAATCATGAGGCACATCCCCAATTTGACTAGGTATTCTAGCATCCCATCAGCCTTACGGTTGGTAGTTTCAGTTGTCAAAAACATATTCAAAATTGCATTTCTCTAACAGTTCAGGTCTCCTTATATACCCGTCATCAATTTAGTTGGTACTTCCAATAATTAATTCCAAAATATTTGGTTTTGCAGGGCTTTGGCAGAGCGTAGACAGCAACCATACAAAGACTTTTTCTAGTTTCCCTATTTATAGCAGTTGCTATTAAGATCCTTCTGGTGTGAGTTTCCTCCATGAATACCAGGCCTATTTTCTTGTGCAGTGCAATGAACGCCACATGATCCATCCAGAGGGCTTGACAGCCTATTTGGCGGGACCACATGTGGTTCATTGCTCACATTTTGAGCTCAACACCTTTTCCTTTTGGTTACCTGCTTGTGTTTCTGATATTAAAATTAGGTCAATATTATTTTTTTAAAAGTGATGAGGATTCCTCCTTCTCATTTGTGCTCTCACCATCCTCCAAGCATTTGTAGATGTGACCTTCATTTCTGGCTGCCCAACCCATGGCTATGAGGTTTGGCATTATTTTCTGGGCTGTGTATGGAGTCATGGATGAAAGTTTGATTACTGGTGGATGATTCATTGAGGGTGGCGGGGGTATTATTTAGCCTTTGGGGTCAGGTCTTGGAACTGGGATAATGTTACTGGGAATTTTGTGCACTGGGAATTCAGTCTCCATCCCCATCTCCTTATTAATGGATAATGGGGATGGTTTTAGTACCAGCTCCAGAGGCGCCTTTTTCTCTACTGGCAGTGCATCAGATTCCCCCTCAACCATCAATCATTTCCTGCCCCATCGTTAGGTTTTTTGGCGGAACTAACCTTTTTTGTCAGGTTTTGATCAGTTGACTTTGCTAATTTTGTCAACTCAATTGTTTGTTTGGTGGTCTCCTTGGTTTTATTTGCTGACAATTTCTAATTTGACTTTTTATTGATTTTGACTTTTCAGGCTTTGATTTTGATGTATTAGCTTCTTGTGCTGGACATCCCTTTTTTGGGGGCCTTTTTTGGGTTCACCTTCTGCTAACGTTCTTCTTCCCAGATCATCCATTGCATCTGGGATGGATGTGGAGTGATTGGTTCAGAGCTCGTTCCTTTGTCCATTTTGTAGGCTTCAGGATTTGGGTTTATAAAGGGCTCATCATCTGCTTCAGGTCATTTGGCCGCTTCTCAATCCCACGCTTCCCTATGGGCAAAGTCCAGCTCCTATTGTTGGCGCTTCAAATCTGTGACCTCCATTAGGTTACACGGAAATCACTCCTTGGCTTTTTTCAAAGGAAGGTTTTTGTCCTGACTTATGCGACCCTGCCAACAGGGTCATATTCATACTTGTGAGGGGTCTTTCCCTTTTTGATGGTGTCATTGGGCCATTGTGTGGACGATCTGATAGCAGAACTGGAACACTTGTTTCACATCCTCTTGCTCAATGTATACAACTCTATTTAGGCCAAGCAGGCAGATGAATCAAGGAAGGGCTATATTATTCAGTTTTATCCACAGCGCCAGTTTGTAGAGCGCTTCAACGGTTTGATAGCAGAGGCACTTTGTGATATAATTGCTGCCAGCTTGATAAAATTTTTTTTCTCTATAATATGATAGTCTAGTCCAGATCACTTCGTGCACCCATTACTTCTCTAAATTGGTTGGGAGATTTTGGAATGTCACCAATAGTGAAGTTTAGTTCATGTACCTAGTTAGTTCTGTTCATAAATAAACTCCCTTAAATTTGATGCCAATCTCAAGGAGATTTTTGATCTAGTTTACCTGGGATCACTATGTCAATGTAGCCCCATTTGGGTACCCAGTGGTGGTTGAAGTCCCCCTGTCAGCGCCTCATCAAGCTCCTAATAAATTGATATTATCAGGTCAGACCGCTCCTCCTCCTCCACCAGCGGCAGGTGGATTCAGATTGCATCCTTCAGGTATGATTTGGGCGCCTGGCAGTCTGTAAAGCCTACGCTGATCAGTTGGCAGATGTACTCAATATGGCTTTCCACCCCGTTCTGTGTATTTTCGTTGGTTTGTGCTGCCACTGCGCTATATTACTTGAGTTTTGGGATAAACTTGGGTACCTTGGAGGGTGTCTTCACTTTTGTTATCCAGCTTAACAATTAATTGAGGCTGAAGCTTCAATTGAGGAATGCATTGACCTTTAATATGCTAATTACTTGTTGTTGATGCTTCTGGCCATTTGTGCGATGATCTCTAAGTTTTGCCAGTTGAGGGCATACATCGGCAAAAATCCCAGTTGGTACCATAGAAGGGCAGATTCTGGCCTGCACGTTGGGTGCAGGTACTTTTGGAGGGCTTCCAGTGTAATTTTACTATGGTGGCATAGTCTCTTACTGTTATACTGTTCCATCCACCATTCATGAAAATACTCACCATTGCAGCTGGAACTCTTGCTTTTCACCATTGGAAGTCTTCTTATGGGGCGAATCCTTCAGCAGCGTATGGGGCAGCTACTGACAGTTCCAAGAAGGATTGTTTCCAGTCCCGGATTGTTTTGATTCACATTTCCACTTTGAGCCATTCCTGGCCCAGATCAGGGGTTGTAGCCCCTTTCATTGCTGTTGCCACCAGTGGTAAAATTTTGTGTTCCATCCACAGTTGAGCTGACATTGTCAGGGCAAAGCCTGACATGAAAGATATCCCTGATATATCAGTTCTTATTGATAGAATATATGATATATGTAATCAGCTTAAACAATCAAAGATGATAGCAAAGTCACATAGCAGACAAATAATGAGTCAGACGAGTCAATTCAAGCCTATCAAATTTGAATTGAACATTGGAACACCTGGGGCCAGGTCTTAGTAGTCCTAACTAGGCAGTTGACTACTAGTCTAAGCTTTGGTTATCTAAGACAGAAAGAGCCTAAAGAATCTAAAGCTAGATAAGAATCAAGTAAGCCCTAAAGCTAGTTCAATTAGTCTGAAAAGTGAATATAAGCTGAATATTTCTAAAATCATTCCTTGCAGTCAATAAAGTTAAGATGCTTCTAAATACTTACTTGATTTACTTGCTTTTGATCCTTAGTAAAGTACAAGGATCTTTATTATCAAGCATATATCAATTAAACAACTCTGAAAATCCAAATATTTCCTCTAACTCAATTTCACAATTACCCACTGTCACTGGTATCTTGGCCCTAACAGGGGTTGGTCTAGCTGAAGCTCTACAACCTATATTAGGGCCCAACAGACCTTTATTCACAGCTTTTATATTTTTTATCCGCATCCTTCCCTTGTTATACTGGACTCTTAGCTCAGGCATGGCAAGTTCACGAGTTGCTATGCCAGACTGGGTTAAAGATATTCCAGTCCCTGACAAATTGACTGCCAACCAAACAAAATATTACCACCTTTTCCTTATGCTACTAGGCGCAATAACTGTATATATATTGTTAAAGGCCTATAGTAAAATTAAGGCGCGCTTAATTTTTCTGAGTCTCAATCAGATAATCTATCAAGGAACTCAGAAAGACCCAGCCAAGTGCAGACTGTGACAGTAGCTAATCATACTATTCCCTTTAGCTCCACAGTAAACTTTCCTGAAAAGTTGACACTCTCAACTATAAAGGAAGGACTGGCTTTATTAAGTGCACAATTCAGAATCTACCCCAACACTTATCACAATGATGCATGCAAAGTGATGGCAATAGGTTCCCAACTCACTGGGGATGCACTTAGTTGGTTTGTAAAGGCTCTTGAAGAAGATGAAAGTCTATGCACTGATTATGAGTCTTTTAAAAGTCGAATTTTAGCTGCTGCAACACCAGCTGGATCAAGATTACAAGCACGTATAGCTCTACTGAAGCTAAGACAGGAAGATCAAGCTATGGAGGATTATACAAAAATTTTTTTTGATGCGTTTCATAAAGCTGATTTAGATTCTGAGATGGGTTCACTTCTCTTTCGCCAAGGCTTAAATGACTTTTGGACAGAATTGGTTAGACATCATCCAATCACTATGCCTCTTCAGGATTTAATTGAGACCACAACAAATCTGATGATTGAAGCACCTACTAATTCAAACAAATATAAGGAAAAGAAACTTATCAGAACTAACTATCAACAACGTTGGACCAAAGAAAAGCTATGTTATAATTGCCACAAGCCTGGTCATTATGCAAATGAATGCTCAGAAAAAACAGTTTCTGCTAAATCTCCATTAAAGAACAATGTTCAGCCTTATCCTATTTTATATGTAGCTCTAAGCCATGATGAATATAAAGAATGTACAGAGGCTTTAATAGATACAGGCGCATCTAGAAATTTCATTTCTGAGAAATTACTAGAAAGTTTAAAATGTACAAAAGGAATTGAATCGCTTGATGTAACTCTTGGGAATGGGGAGATTATCAACACCTATCGTTCTGATCAGCCCATTAGGCTTCATATTGGTTCCTATACCTCAGATGTTGAGTTCTGGGTGCTTAAGGAAACTACTCAACCAGTAATACTTGGATATAACTGGACATGTCAGATGAAACTTCAGTACCAGTATGAGAATCATGCCGTTGTTGTTAGCTTTAATGGGAAAAAGGAAATTTGGCCTTTGATTAAAGCAAGATGCTCTGGGCTGTTAATTGCTGATACTCCAATTATAGAGTTGGAGGCCTGTAAAGCAACTATTCCTAAGTATTTAAGGCAATGGGCTTCAGTTTTCAGCGAAGAGGAAGCCAATCAACTACCCCAGCATAGCCTATTTGATCATGCAATAGACTTGGTTCCAGGTAAACAGCCTACTCATGGCCCAATCTACAGCTGTAATCAATGGGAACAAAAAGCTTTGTGAGAATACTTAGATACCATGCTAAGCAAAGGTTTTATCAGAGTTTCACGATCCCCATGCTCATCACCACTTTTATTTGTGAGTAAGAAAGATGGAGGTTTACGTCCATGTGTCAATTACCAGAAGCTTAATGATATCACTATAAAAAACAGGTATCCCTTACCTGATGCAGACCACCTCAGCGACCAATTTTCTGGGGCAACAATATTTTCAAAAATTGATCTTAGAGATGCATTTAATCAAATCTGAATCAAAGAAGGAGATGAGTGGAAAACTGCCTTTAAAACAAGATTTGGCCTGTATGAATATCTTGTAATGCCATTTGGTTTATGCAACGCACCTAGCACATTCCAACAGATGATCAATACTGTACTAGGAGGCTACATGGACCAATTTTGTGTTGCTTACCTAGATGATATCTTAGTATACAGTAAGTCCAAAGAGGATCATCTCAATCATCTTCAACTAGTATTTGAGAATTTCAAAAAATTTAATTTGCATGTTAAATTATCAAAATGTGAGTTTGCACAAGAAGAAGTAGAATTCCTTGGTTATGTTGTAGGCAAGAACGGGTTTACAATGGCACCAAGTAAAGTTGATGCTATTACTTCTTGGCCTACACCAACTAGCAGAAAGGAGGTGAGAAGCTTCTTAGGTTTAGCAAACTTTTGCAGAGATTTTATCAAAAAATTTCAACAATTGCATTACCTTTAACGCAACTCACCTCTGATAATGTAAATTTTAAATGGTCATCAAAGGCAGAAAGATCCTTTAATGACTTAAAGAAAGCGTTTACTACAGCACCAGTTTTAGCAATGCCAGACTATGAGAGGCCATTTGTGGTTGAAACTGATGCCTCTGGATTTGCACTTGGAGGTGTTTTACTACAGGAGGGGGATGATAATAGGCTTCACCCTATAGCCTACTACTCAAAGAAGTTTATTCCAGCTGAATGTAATTACCCCATTTATGATAAAGAGATGTTAGCCATTGTTCAGACCTTGAAGCATTGGAGAAGATACCTATGTGGGGCTAAACATCCAGTTACCATTCTGACTGATCATAAAAACTTAACTTACTTCTTCTCTCCTCGGCAACTAAATCAACGTCAAGCCAGATGGGCTCTCACTTTAGCTGACTATGAGCTAGAAATTGGTTATAAACCAGGAAAAATTAATGTAGTCCCAGATGCTTTAAGTAGAAGATCAGATCTTATCCCAGATGAAGGGGAGATAGAAGACTACAATACTCAAGTCTTACTAAAAACAAACAGAAAATCAGATCAACTTTCTCACCTTGTCCTAGTAAAATGGGAGGAAGAATTGATCAAAGCCCAGGAAAAAGACACTTTTTGCCAGAAAATCATATCTGATTTAAAGAATAACAACAATAGCATTTGGTACCAAAAGGGTTATTCACTTAAAGGATATCTTCTACTTTGGAAACAGTGTCTCTATATACCTGAAGGTCCTCAATGGCTAACTATATTACGTGAATACCATGACACAAGCATGGCAGGTCACCCTGGAAGAAATAAAATGCTTTCACTTATTCAGAGAACATACCGTTGGCCTGGTTTGATAAAAGATGTGATCAAATACCTAGCTGGTTGTGAGACCTGTTGTTGTACAAAGGCTAGAAGAGGACAACCACAGGGCTTACTGGAACCTCTAAGTATGGCAACAAAACCATGGGAATCAGTTTCCTTGGATTTTATAGTTGAGTTACCAAATTCAAATGGTTACAATGTGATTTTAGTAGTCGTTGATAGATTTACAAAGATGGCTCACTTTATACCTACTAAAACATCTGTAACAGCTAAGGAAACAGCCCAACTATTTATAAAAAATGTCTTTCTTTTACACGGCATTCCCAAAGAAGTGATAACAGACCGTGGCGCTCAGTTTACATCAAATTTTTGGAATCAAGTAATGAAGGACCTAGGTATTAAAAGATGTCTATCCACTTCATATCATCCTCAAACTGATGGACAGACAGAACGCGTAAATCAAGTATTAGAGCAGTATCTAAGATGCTATGTGTATTCCAAACAAAATAATTGGGAAGAGCTTATAACAATGGCCCAGTTCTGCTATAATAACTTGGGCCATGCTTCTATAGGTATGTAACCCTTTAAAGCAAATTATGGTTATGATGTGAATTGGGGACCCAACTTCACTAAAATCTCAGAAACCCCATCAGGTAGAGACTTTATTAAAGATATCAACAAACTCATACCTTATGCATTGCAAATCTAAAAAGAGCAATCAGGACATATAAGGATTTTTCTGATAAGAAAAGAGTACCTGGAAAGATCCTAGAAATTGGAGATGAAATTTACCTAGATGCAAGAAATGTACCTATAAGTGTTCCATCACGCAAATTAGCACACCAAAGTATAGGACCTTTTACAGTAGAGAGAATTATAGGTAAAGTAGCATTTTAAATAGCATTACCCAAGGAATGGAAAATCCACAATGTATTTCACCGATCCCTTTTACATAAGAAAGTTGGTATCTCTACCATATCAACAGATCAGAGCAGCTGCCCCTCCATTGATTAAAGGAGAGACTCCAGAGTATGAAGTAGAAGCAATCCTTAAAAGTAGGAAGCATTATGGAAAGATTCAGTACCTGGTAAAATGTGTAGGGTAACCTGTTGAAGAAAGTACTTGGGAACCAGAGGAAAACCTTAAAAATGCAAAGAATCTACTTCAAGGTTGGAAAAAAAGAAAATTGCAGATGGCTTCATCCTTGGTGGGGGATAATGTCAGGGCAAAGCCTGACATGAAAGATATCCCTGATATATTAGTTCTTATTGATAGAATATATGATATATGTAATCAGCTTAAACAATTGAAGATGATAGCAAAGTCACATAGCAGACAGATAATGAGTTAGACGAGTCAATTCAAGCCTATCAAATTAGAATTGAACATTGGAACACCTGGGGCCAGATCTTAGTAGTCCTAACTAGGCAGTTGACTACTAGTCTAAGCTTTGGTTATCTAAGACAGAAAGAGCCTAAAGAATTTAAAGCTAGATAAGAATCAAGTAAGCCCTAAAGATAGTTCAATTAGCCTGAAAAGTGAATATAAGCTGAATATTTCTAAAATCATTCCTTGCAGTCAATAAAGTTAAGATGCTTCTAATTACTTACTTGATTTACTTGCTTTTGATCCCTAGTAAAGTACAAGGACCTTTATTATCAAGCATATATCAATTAAACAACTTTGAGAATCCAGATATTTCCTCTAACTCAAATTCACAATTATCCACTGTCACTGGTATCTTGGCCCTAACAGGGGTTGGTCTAGCTGAAGATCTAAAACCTATAATAGGGCCCAACAGACCTTTATTCACAGCTTTTATATTTTTTATCCGCATCCTTCCCTTGTTATACTGGACTCTTAGCTCAGGCATGGCAAGTTCACAAGTTGCTATGCCAGACTGGATTAAAGATATTCCAGTCCCTGACAGTGAACCCCATGGCATCCCAGTCTGCAGCTTCAGCCAGTGTGGCGACGTTGATCCAGAGTTTTTATTTTTTGATAGGGAACCTCTGGCCCCAGAGAGTTTTCAAATTGGCTTTGTCACTCCCAGATCTGCCCACCCTTGAACTTGTTTGATACTGGCCCCTGTGTGGAACCAGTAATTCATTTCTACCAGGTTAAACTCATTAGCAGACCAGTTAATGGCCTCTTCCAGAGACCAATCCTGGAAAGGCCCCCACTCCACTGCCTTCTCTTTCATCCATTCCACCTTCATCAAGTCAGATGAGATGGCCAGCAGGATACAGGTATATGACCAGTTAAGGCTTAGGTAGCCTTAAACTGGATGCAATTTATGGCAGTGCCTCCTCTGGAGAGAACGTGGTATTGTACCATTCCAGTGATGTATTGACTGGAATGGTATGTTGAGCCCATTTGAGGGTGGTCAAAATGTTCAGGAACCATTTCATATAATCAGTTAATTCCGTTGGGGTAAGAATCAAGCTCCTGACAACCTAGGTGAATTTTGCTGGTATGCTGGCCCTATTATACTCCATTGCATTAAGGAGGTCAATGCCATCTGCAATCCATGCCTATGCGTCCACTGGCTTCAAGTATTCCCAAACTGCAGCTTTGGTTGAGTTTTTTGTTCAGGGAATTTTCATCCACTTCAGGGCGTCCTTGATTAGAATATGTGATGGCTTAAAGAATTATCATGTTGAGCAATATATGGGCGTTGAGCCAGCATCTGGCAGTGCCGCAGAAAACTTATGATCCTGCTAGATGGCCATGATGGTGGCATAATGTTTTTTTGAGATCCATTGTGTCAGCGTTGAGTACGGGGACTGCAGGGTCTCCATTTGCTTAATTTTGTGAGAGGACAGGTTGTGGTGCGTTAACATGTCCTTCTGGACAGGAGTGTACTTCACTGGGGCTCTTGTTGACAACTTGACTGCTGTCAGGGTTTTTGCCCTTTCTAGCTGCACTTTTAATTTTTGGATGAACTTTCCCAGTCATCCAATACTCTGAATTTGGTTTCCAATACTCCTCCATCCCCTTGGGATGATCAAAGATGGTTAACTCATTATTACAGATTAATTTTTGGGCTGATTTTGCCCCCTCCTGTTGACTGGAATTTGTCAGGGATTGTCCCTGATGGTTTGCTCAGTTTTTTGGTTCAATTATGGTTGAGAATCGTCTGCCCCCAACTGGTCTTTGTCAGTAATGGTCACCAACATTTTGTTCAAGCAATTGAGTTAAGTGTCATTAGAGAGTTTTTCCATTCTGGTCAAAAACTTTTTTGGTGTTGCCTAGATAATCTGGGCCCTTGGATTTTGCTGGTCAATTTGGTCTCAAACTCCAATATAACCAATACTTCAGAGGTTTTTGAAAAA
This sequence comes from Massospora cicadina, assembly GCA_022478985.1. NCBI lineage: Eukaryota > Fungi > Entomophthoromycota > Entomophthoromycetes > Entomophthorales > Entomophthoraceae > Massospora > Massospora cicadina. The sequence continues at coordinate 86,548 of JAKSZP010010575.1, forward strand.
AATTTCCTGCAGGACCCCAATACCCTCCCCTGATTGAGATTTGGTGGGGAATACCCCTGATGCCACTTTTCTCAGAATTTCTTTGCGCACCCTGAGGGTTTTGTCAATTGTATAGTTTGCAGTGGAAACCAATCCTGTGGTTTCAGTTGCATTTACCGCACTTATTGCTGGTTTATTGAGTTTGTTTGAGCGTTTTTTTGTAATGCATGTTGTCACTAATTTGTCCTTGGTCAAACATGTATTCGTTGAGCAGTTATTGTTGTTAATCAAGCAGTGGCCTTTGTTGGCAGGTAGTCATCCAGATGGTGTATCCATCTTGGGATACTTGATTAATGGTATATTCAGTGTAAGCAAACTGTCCATTTCTTGGTGGTTAGCACAGACAAGTTGAAGGACCTACTTGCACTAAGTGGTTGGCTGTGGGGTAATGCTCTATAAATGCAGTATCTCACTCGCAGGTGAATGTTATCTCTATTCTTGTACTGGTCACTTTTGAATTTAAAAAGTGAGCCTCATGAGAGAAAAGTTACTTTTGTAAGTATTGTCCAGTATATAATCATTAATTTAGTAAGTATATTAAAATGGACTTGGAAGCGATGGATTTCAATTGTGAGAATGTTCAGTGCTGGATAAACATTATTCTGGCATTGGTGAAGTGATAGCTTTAAAGCAACTTTTTACATATGTCCTATGGCTGAGGGTATGTTCAAAATCCATGCAAGTATGAGATTATAGTGGAATGACATTAAATCATTATAGTTAGCTATCACTTTGCATAATTTGACTAATAAAATCAACTAAATTTGATAAAATGAATTATTTTAGATGGAAAATAGTAAATCTAGCATAGATTGAACAATAAAATTAACTAAAAATAAGATAAATTACTGTAGATGGTGATCAGCAAATTTAGCATACGTTGACTAATAAATTACCTAAATTTAATAAAGTGAATTATTGTAGATGGCAATGAGTAAATTTAGCATAGATTGAGCTATAAAATCAACTAAATTTAAAAATGAAATATTAGTATTTGTTTATGAGATACTATATATAATAAAATATACATTGAGTTTTCTTTTTTAGAGAAATAGTGAGGGTTCAAAAAGGATATATAATATAGGAATTTTATAATAATAACAGAAAAAATGTCTACTTTTAAAAATGAACTAATTTTTTTGGAAAAAAGAACCTCCTTTAACCCTCCAGCCATGGGCAATTGTTAAAGTTTTTTGTATGAAATTGTGGGTGATTTTTATTAATTATTTATAATAGTTATAAGGATTATATTAATGAAGTGTAAAATGTAAACTTAAAATTTTGCTGCAAAACATGCAATTAATTTATACTTATCATACATTATGTGGGAAACACTATTATCACTTTCAACAAAAAACTTTCTAATACTTTTTTTAGTATGACATAAAGTGAAACGTGCTATGAGCGTTCCCCACAGGTGGAGGGTTAAAAAAGGCGCTAAAAACTTTGAAATAATTGAGAAATTATGCCTTCTCAAAAAACCTTTTTGAAGTTAGTGCCATATTTTAACTGACTTATATTAGGCATTTATAATATATACTCAGCACTGTATATTCTAAGTTGCTTATAGTTTACACTTGGACTCAAACTCAGATATAATATATAATTTGTATTTGTAAATAAAATTCTATAAGTCAGGTTAAAAGATGGCGCCAACTTCAAAAAGGGTTTTATTGAGGAGGCATAATTTCTCAATTATTTCATACTTTTTAGAGCCTTTTTTAAAGGCAGTTCTTTTTTCCCAAAATTTTTTAGAAGAGATGATCCCACTTAGATTACATTTTAATTTTGTAAGTATTGGTTTTCATATCTGTCCAGCAATCATTATTTGAATTAAAATTTATTGGAAGCAATGATGGTCAATTTTGAGTCAAGTTCATCACTGGATAAACTCAATTCTGATATTGGGGGATTATATTTTCAAATCAACTTTTTATTTATATTAAAATTTATAATACCAACACTATGATAGTAGGTTACCTGGTACCCTTAGACAAAGTGGTGATTGGGTAGGAGGTTTAGTACACAAGGTACCAGTGCTCATAAATGGATTATTAGTAAGGTTATTAGGGTTTAGTAGTGAGTGGGTATTAGCTTTTAGGTTTGATAGAGGGATAAAAAGATTGGTATAAATGAAAGTGTTTGGTAAGATTATAGGCAATGAGATCAATCAAAATGATCTAAATCAATACAAAGTTAGAGACCAATTAAGTTATAACTTTAACTTTTCTAAGCTTAAAATAAGTGTTGATATCATTCAGCTATACAAATAAGATTCTGTGGCAGCTCTGGAACAAAATATTGAAGCATGGCTTCATGGTTACTTTAGATCAAGTCAAATGGTTCTTTGGGGTTAGATTGTTAGATTCAGCTAATCTTTCAACAAAAGGTTTGGCAGATTTAATTAAAATCACCCCCAACAGATTGGTTGAATTATTTGTGATAACTCATAGATTTTGTTTATATCTGAGATGATCTTTAGTTAGAAGTTATGCATGGATGAAATATTGGATGATACCCCATCTTTAAAATTTTTACCAAAGAGGTTTGCATTTGGGTACTTTAATTAACCAATATTAATGAAATAAAACTTAATCTATAATTATAGATTTTAATTACCATACAAAACGTTAGTAGATGCACCAAATTAGCTTTCACTTTCATGATAAGTGTGTTATGTGGCTTTATAGATGTGTGTCTAAATAAAGTTGATCTTATTATCTACCTTTATTGAGAGGTATAAAGGTTATAGATCACTTATCATAGTTGGGCGGTTAGATGCTATATTATACTAGCTGATGACAGGTGGGATGCTTGATTATAAACCATTTGAGTATCTCCAAATTGAATTTGGTGATAAAGTAACCAATCAAATAATTAGTTGCATTGATTATAAAATCGTTTATCTTATCTTTTAGAACCAGATTTAGTGGCTAATGGATAACTAGTATTTATTATAACTGTTAAATTACATATCAGCTGCAGGTGAATAACTGAAGCTAAAATTGTGCCATCTTACCTTGGCTGAATTGTAAGCAGTATAATAGAAAGTGAGGTTGTTGGTTTAAGAAGGTTGTAATCCAATTAGGTCTAAACTGATGAGTTGCATTAAAGGTAATAATAAAAATATTTATTACCTGATCCAATAGCACACAACGCAGTGGCATTACTAGGATTTGATATATAACATTTTTTTTTCTTACTATACCATTTTTCCTTCAATTTCAACATTTTGCATCCTAATTTTAACATTTTGCAAGTTGATTATAACATTTTGCATTTTGATATCAACATTTTTGAGTCAATTTCAACATTTTACAAATTGATTTCAATATTTTACATTTTGATTTTAACATTTTACATTTCAATTTCAACATTTTGCATTTCAATTTTAACATTTTATATACCAATTTCAAGATAATTTTTGGTAATAAAATTATATGTTAAAAATATTAAATCTATTAATTATAAGAAAGATAATTACAAAGCATATTTTATTGATGAGCATAGGGCAATTTAGCTGCACAATTTATAATATTTCTAAGAATAAGTTTAAGATATCCTGTATTATCAGTGGCTAAAACAGTAGCATTCTTCTCTATAATTAAGTCTGATAGCAATCCACTTGCATCACTTCTTAACTTTAATCTAACTCCATGTTTATCTTTGCAAAAAATTTTTAATTAAATTTAGCATATATAAATATGAAGATAAAAACTTAAACTCAAAATTAAATAAGGAAGTTATTCTCTTTAGATCTTGATTTCTATGAATTCTAGCATTGTCAAATATAAGACACATTCCATGCAGATTTTTTTCATTGTATAGATAAGAGCAAAGCTCATGTAAATAATCAGCAAGTATATTACCATCAACTGTTAAATGAGCAATAGTTTTACAAATTGCAAGACATCAATAGTCATGCTAGCAATCAAAGATACTGACCTACCATTTATCATTTGAACAGTTACAATGGCATATGTTCCTCTTCTAGATTTTCCATGGCTACAATTGAGATGTAAATTAAATGAGATTCATCAATAAAAACAGCTTTGGAATAATCCTCATTAAAGTGATTATTAAACCAAAGGTCATACTCTTTTCTCAATAAAATCATTTTATATTTTCACTCTATCTAATTCTTGATGGCTTAACTTCATTGTAATTTGTAATTCTTGAAAACATTTATTAATACTTGAAATTAAAAATTAAAAATTAAAAAATTTCTCAATTTATTTGAGGTACGCTGACCAGGGGACAGACAATACTGAATCACAACACCCAAAATGACAAAATAAAACTACTAACCAAGTGGGAAGCGGAGACTGCTAACCCACCATGGCAGAGGGTGAGAAGGGGTCAGGGGGTTGGTTTTCAGAAAGACCCGCCTTGATCATGGGATATTGGTTACAGTACCAGATCAGAGCAAAGATCCAAGGCATTGGGGCATCCGCATAGTGGGGGTGGAGGTCAGCATAGTAAGAGTTTTCCACTTCCTCATCAAGATAATGATGGGAAAGCGATTCAACAAAAGCTGTGAGGAGAATTTCCGCTTCTTTGCGGGCTTCAGGAAGTTGGGTGAAAAGGGAGATACTGTGGTGGGTGATTTTGGCTGAGGGGTTGAATGAAGCAAGTGTTGTGACATTCATAACAGCAACTTCAGCATCATTGAATAGTTTTGAGATGTCACTGCAGGCAGATTTAGGGAAGTTGGGGGGAAGAAGAGGGTGGGCAGGCCATGCTGGAGCTGAGCCACTGACTGGGCCACCGCGGTGCATAGTTTCAGCACTGAGGAGAGGCCACCGCAGCTAAGGCGAGCTGGTGGTCACTTTGGAAGGGGGCCGTATTGGGAAGAGGAGCAAAACGGTGAGGGGTAGGGGTTTCATCGACATCAGGAAGGAAAAATTCTGCCTGACCATAATTGCCTTGGCAGAGAGGTTGACCTTTATGCTTACCAATGAGGAAATTATCTGATTTGTCAGTCTCAGCCAATAGATCCCATGGATTTTAGTTCACTGGAATAGTGGCGTTCAAATTCAGGTGGGTGGGATTGGGCAAATGGGCGGCTGCTTGGATGCCAATGGTGGTCCAAGCATTGCTCTGATTGGCTGGGGTGGATTTAGGTGGGAGAGTGAGGCTGGAGGTTTTGGGGGGGGCTGATTTTCCATGCAGGCCCACTGAACGAGATTGGAGGGTGGGAGGGGGCAGCAAAGCACCCCATACTGAACCTTCAGAGGGGGGCTCAGAAGCCGCAGCAGCGGAATTGGCCTGAGGGCATGCATTTTTTGCATGGTTGAGGCCAAAGCAGAGGGAACAAATCTGCCTACCATTATCAACTCAAGCCCAAAAGAAATGATCAGGCGCTGCAGCCACACTAGCGTGGGGTGGGATTTGTTGGGCTATGGCAGGGTGGTGTGGGGTGATGGTGGCTGTTGCATGAGGAGCAGCAAGGCGCTCCACACCAGATGGAATGGCAAAGATGAGGTTGGGCTGAGTGCCATAAGCCATGAGCCCCGCGACCAACTGGTCATACAAAACCTGGGGTGGGAGGTGGGATGGGAGATTTGCAAAGGATACCACCAGTGTGGTGTCTGAAGGGAGGCAAGTACGAGTTGTGGGAATGGGGGTATTTTTATAAATTAGAGGAGTTTGTGCTGCCACTTCAGCGTCTGCCTCAGATTGGAACCCAACGTCAAAGTAGCCCTTAAAAGGGCGGAAGTCTATAAAGCCAGCTGGTGCAAAGGCCGCAGTGGCTAGATCAATAATTATCTTATTGGCATATGGGAACAAATGCCCATAGTCCACTCTGAGGCAATGGCGAATGGTGGATTGAGGGAGGGTGAGAGGACAAATTAAAAGTTTTCTTCTTCTGCCTCTAATGTTTCTTTGATCTCCTTCAATATTATTGTGAATTAAAAGAGACAAAATTTTCAACTCTTTCTGTGTGAGCTTGATTAAGCATTCTTATTTCAATTCCACCTTTATATTTTTTTATAATCCCACTTGATTCATTAATAAAAATAATAATTCTTACAGTATTGTAGTTTATTTCTAAAAAATCAGCAGCTTCCTTTGTAGTCTTTCCTTGTTCATATACTAATCAAATAAGGCTAAGGCGTTTAGTGTAAAGATTGTACTTTATCTAGTTCTAGATACAGACTCAGTGATTTTATCAGCATCAATGTTTTTTATTTTATTTGATAGTATTTGAGGTGGGCTGACCTGAGGATGATACCGCACCAATTAATGGGAAATTGAATAATGGGAAAGGAGGATAAAATCAGGAAAACCTTCATGCATGGCATATGATAGGCCAGGAACTCCATGGACCGCCTTTGCTATTTGCTATCTCAGTTTGTGGCATTGGTGTGCAATGCCAACACAGTCATAATATCAATGTTTTTTTGGTAAATTATAATTTGACAGAGGGGATATACAAATATTTTGTAAATATGAATAAAGAGTGGAAATTAATATGCTTGCACTATTTCAGCAGGAATAATAAAATAAACTATTGCCAAAAATTGTGTTGAGATTAGAATATAAAATGTTGAAATTGAAATGCATAATTTTGAAATCAAAATGCAAAATGTTAAAGTTGAAATGTAAAGTGTTGAAATTAAAATGCACAATGCTGAAATTGATTTGTATTTTATTTAAGGTGGGCTGACCTGGGGAAAATACTGCACCAATGAAGGGGAATTGAATCAATGTAAAAGGAGAATAAAGCCCAGAAAACCTCCATGTGTGGCATATGATAGGACAGGAACTCCATGGACCGCCTTGGTATTTGTTATCTCAGTTTGGGGCATTTATGCAAAACGCCAACACAGTTATAATTGTCCCCTACCCAAATTTCATCTACTGGGATCAAACTTGGGGAGGCATTAGTAGAGGGTCCATATTCTACCTTTGGGGTATCCTCCCCTCCTTATGAACATTAATTACTTGATTACTTCAGTTTCCTTCCTTTTCAAGAGTGTGGCTTTCCCCAAATAGACCATTATTGACCTTAACGACTTGCTCTATATCTTCCTCAGCTTTTGTTACTCATTATTTAAGGTAGTCAGATCAGATTGTGATGCTAGATTTAGAGTATTCTTAAATACCATCTCCAGTTCAGTCCATAGCTCACAAATTTCTTCTTATAGAACATGTTGTGAAAAACTGAGAATTCCTATTTGACCTAAATTATAAAATTTACTGTCAAGTACCAAATGTAATTTTTTCTAGGGTTTACAGCACAAAATTATTGTGATTTAGCTTGTTGATAATAACAATGGTATGGTGATAGTTATGGAAAAACTATTTATTTGAATTTCTCATGACCAATGATATTAATATTACTTAGGTATTATCCTACAGTAAGGTACTGACAAGCTTTTTTCTGGTAACTCTAAAACAATTTGACCACGGAAAAAATCCCTTGAATTCTTACACAAAAGTACAAAAACAAACTAGAAAAGAGATTATTCCTTTAACTTTTCCAAAAGTGTACTTTGTGAAAAAAGAGATAAATAAAACTATCCTGCTAACTCTTCCATAAGAGAACAATAAAACCTTTATTACTATCTAATTTTCTAAACACTGTTTTTATAAAAAAGTTTTTAATAGGAATTCAGTGTCCAACTTTTTGGTTGACACCTTATAGAAACAGCATGTGTAACCAATAAACTTAATCTGACAGTTATCTTACATGATAAAATCTTCATCCACCTAATTTGAGAACCACTCTAACTAGATTATCACCATTTATGGGGTGGTTTTGGAAAATCTTTTTACAACGCCTTTAACCAACTCACACTAGATTAACATTTCTGAGCTAGTAACCTGATTAGGTAATGAAACCAATTTACTCATTGATATAAGATTGCATCACTTGGTATAACCTGCAAGTTACTGTCATAAAAAGTTGTCAACATTTCAGTAAATCAAAAACGCCCTTATCAATCAGTGATAAACTCTGGTCAATATATATAATAAAGTTAATTGTTGATAATTTAAAACAACAATCTAAATTTTAAAAACATTGTTGGGGAACATCCCCAATGAAACATTAATAGTCAACAAGATTGAGATTAAATCCCAAAATATAATTTAACGTTATACAGAAAAAACCCCAAACAATGATTATCAAATCATTTATAACTCCAACATCCCCTAAGGTTGCTTGTTAGTAAAACAAACCAAAGTGAGACAAGATAGATTGATCTTATAATATGCCACAGCTTGATAATTTGGGCATTCTAAAATTCCAACAGAAGGGGTAATATTTGACTGAGATAGTAATATATTCTCTTTATAATTTAAACCAACCCATAAAATTTAAAGCTAGTATCAACAAGAAATTTGGTAATTATCATTGGATAGCACTATAGTAGGTGCACTAACCTGCAAAGAGCCAAACCTTATTGTTAATGAGCTATAAACCTCATTGCTCAAGAACTCATAGGCCAGCTGTTCCATATTGTTGATGGTGGGCTACATTAGGAGGTATTCTCAACCTTTTTGCATAAGGACTTGATTTTACACTCACATAAGCGCTCTTGTCAACAATGGCTTGCACCTGAAATTTTTTTACACAAATACCAATATAGGTACAATAAAAAATAGTGTAAACTCCATTTATTGCAAGTATAGAAGGAATATCTACTTGGTTTATCATGGACTTGATATGTTCTCATACATTGGGGAAGTGGGTATTCAAGGTGTCAATTGGTGAAGCAATTTTGACTCCTTTAAGGTTGTAAGATTTGGGGATTATTGGTATCTCCAAACTGACTATACCTTGCAATTTAGGTAGTGTAAGGTTTAAAGATAATGTCTTTCCTCTTTTGCTCTAAGGCTTCTCGTCCAATTCTGGAAATGGGCAACACTGTAGGATTGCTCTGATTGGGTTCTCGATTATATGGATGTTTTACATCTCCCTCCTGACTTTGGGACATAACTAGATAATACCTGGAACTAGAGCATCCCCTTCTACTGCCAAAATTTTTAACACTGGCTTTCATTATCTTGAAAAGTCACAAGGTGCACACTAGAGTGTTGTTTAGGGCAGGAGGATGCATAATTTTACTTAGATTTGCATATCCAACAAGTTATTTTGGTTATGCTGTGGTGGTTTCTGAAACTACCTTGATGTGGAGGAAAAGCTCTTCATGATCCCTCTGACATTATTGACTTGTAGAGGTTGGCTAGTTTGTGCTTCCATATTGGGAGATCCAAATGTAACTTCTCATCACTTCAGGTATTCAATCATGGAAGTGTTTCTAAATCCTCCACAAGTGCCTGAAGCAAGACGTTGTGCAACTCTAGATCATTCTTAATTGTTTTTTTAAGCACAGAACTAGCATTAAAGTCCGCAAGGGCTTTAGCATCTAGCAATATTTGGATCTTTTAGTAAATTGGTTAGCAAACTTAGTATCATTTCACCCTTTTTAAATTGACTGGTCAGAAATTTATCCTTATGAGTAGACATTCATGTAATACTCCCAAACTCTTAAAACTGCGGTTTCCACATCAGCAAAGGTCCAATGTTCCTCAGGTAAATAAGGCATGATCAGATCTTGACTCTGACCTCTGAACATTTAATACTAGTAGTGGCTTTAGGAAAACCTGGGCTTTATGTATAGTCATATAAACACTTTTTAAGAGCAATTTCAAATTTCATGCTTGTTCAAATCTAGGAATTTTAATTGGCTAAAACACTGTAATCCTGGATAGAATTTTCCTAATCTTGATGATATTGGTGCCTTACTTAACCAAGGTCCTGGGTTACTGGCATGAGATTGACTCAGTTCAGAGTTTGGGTTCTCCATAGAAGGAGGCAAAGAAAACATTGAAAGTGGTACAGAATGGGTAGGTTGATGCGTTGGTTCTTGGGTAACCTCCTCTTCCACGGGTTCCTTCCCAAGTAGCTCTTAATGAGCAGAAGGCAGAGTTTGATGTGGGCACTGATATCTACCATCCTGTATCTCACTTTCAATTCTATGCTCCCATGTGGCACAGTTCTCCTGTCCTTGTAGACATTACAGTTTAGACTGTCACTGTAAAGAGAGTGTCTATAACTCTCATGTTCCCAGCGTGGCAATGCTTGGTGCACAGGCCCAATGCAAGGGAACTAGCCATTAGAATCAAAATCATTATCGCCCAGCAGAGGGTGCTGGAGCTATAATAATTTAAGCAAAGAAATGCTATAGATAACCAACCAAATTTGTTGCAGTGCACATTGAGAAATGGGGTAAACGACCCAGGTTGGAGGAAACCTGGACGAACAAATGGTGCATGAGGTGATAACCTTAAAGTGTTTAAAATGGCAAGTTGACTGGAGCGCAAGACCTCCTCAAAGGGGTCCATGTACATGAACGTTTGTAATAACATAAAAATGGCAAAAATGGGGGATTTTATTTGGGAAGTCGACCAACAAGGATGTTGGTCGGGGAAAACCTATTTAAACTCAAACGTAGGAATAGGGGTTATGCCGCAGTGGGCCCAAGCACTGACTTACCAATAGGGCAACACTGCCATCTGAATTAGTTAAATAGGCTGAAATTAACTTCACTCGAGTGATCAATTGAAGTTGGATTTGACCTGAGCGCGTTATTTTGTAAATGGAACAGGTTTCAAAACCCCATTCCTCAACAAACCAAATTGAACCATCCACATTTATTTGGTAGATTGTTTGTTTTAATGCCTGGCCTGATGTCAGGGGCTGGGCACTTGGCACCCCACTAGTACCAACCTAGGCATATTTTGCCCATACCCAGTGTTGGTCTAGGGTATGCTTCAGGTCTGGGAGGCCCTGTAATTTCACCTTCTGGGCCTCCTGGCGCCCAGCCTTATCCTTGGGGTCAGTTTCTATTATGATGTCATGGGACCATGACATTACCCTCTCCTCCTGACGGGGCTCAACCCCCCCTCTAGGGGCTTGTGCAAGGGAAAAGTTCTTAGGGCTGGGACCAACTTCATGGTGGCAATGGTTGGTTTAGGTTGAGATCCAGCAGCCTGGGGGAAATGCTCGTGGAAGGCTTCAATCAGATCTTGGGCATGCACACAGTCACGCGCTGGAACCCAACTGTTCTCTGCAGCGTCAAAGCCCTTCCAGGATACCAGGTACTCCAGTCTTCCTTTAATGTGGTGGGAGGCAACTATCTCTTCCACCTCCCACTCTGGCGCCCCATCCATGAGATAGGCCTTAGAAGTCTCTGGTGGGGGCCCTCAAACAACGTGAGTTTGCTCTCATGAAACACCAAAAAGATCTGAAATGAAGGGGGAAGATCCAGCTGGTATGAGGCATGGCCCACATTTCTAACAACGCGGTAAGGGCCAATCCTCTTAGGTCTTAGCTTCTTGCATGGCTGCTTGATAAGGATGTTCCAAGCATCAAGCATCACGAGATCTCTTTCCTTGTACGCTGGACCCCCTCGGCGCTCCCCATCAGCATTCTCCTTATACACTTGCATTGCCGCCTCCAAGCTTGTGGAAACCCTCTGGTGGACCTTCTTGATGGTCTTGGCAAAGTCCACCACCGCTTCAACCTTAGACCCCAAGCTGGGATCCATGTTAAAGGTGGAGTTAAAGCCATGGCTGATGAAAAATGGGGAACAACCAATTGAGGAGTGCAAGGTATTGTTGTAGCTAATCTGGTCCATGTGAAGGTGCGAAACCCAATCAGAATGATCTGCAGCGGTGTAACACCGCAGAAACTGTTCCAAGCACTGGTTCACTCTTTCAGTCTGCCCATCTCATTGAGGATGATAGGCAGTTGAATGGCAAGGGCGAATCTGAAGAGTCTTACACAACTCTTCCCCAAAAATGGAGGTAAACTGAGGGCCCCAGTCACAGATAATTTCTTGGGAACCCCATGGAGTGCAAACACATGGATGACGAACAGCCTCACCATCTCCGCTGTGGTTTATAGTGGTTCTGCAAGGAATAAAGTGGTTAAACTTTGTGAACCAGTCCACCACCACCATGATGGCATCATAACCATCTGAAGCTGGTAGTTCCACAATGAAATTAACTGAGAGGAAAGTCCAGGACCCATCAGCCTTTTGGACTGGTACCAACAACCCCGCTAAAGGTTGATGACTGGGTTTCATCTGATTTATACCAGGCATTCCTTACAATACCGCCTCACCTGAGCAGGCACGCCCTTTCAATTGTAAGTGCGATGTATAACTCCAAGGTATTTGCTTTCCCTGGATGACCAATGGTGATTCCATCATGATGGTCCCAGATGATGTCCAGGCGCAGTGGTCCAGCAGGTACCCAAAGTCGCCCCTGAAACCACACCATCTCATCCTTTACATGATAACCCCTGGATAGATCCTCTTGATTTGAAGCACTCTTTGCAAGTACCATAGCATATTTTCCTGACAGTGGCTGAGAAAGGATGACCTTTATAAACATACCATATTCCTCCGCGTTTTCCAGAGGTGCAAGCGCTGGCCCGTTGGCCAGGGGAGAGGGAAGTTGTGACAGAATTTTACTTGGAGGAATCATAACCTGTGTGTTATGCACTTCTACCTCCTTGGGATCAGGTGCTAAAGCAGGGTTATGGCTCAAAGCATCTTCCAAACCATTATCCTTGCCTTTGGTGAACTCATATGTGAATGCAAATTGGGCAAGGGTCTCATGCCAACGGATCTGCCATGGGGTTAGGACATTAGGAGCGCGGTAGTACAGCAAGGCATGGTGGTCTTTAAATATGTGGAATAGTTGGGTAGAGCCATGCAAGTGGTGACGCCAATATGTCAGTGCCTCCACCACTGCTAGTAACTCCTTGTCATAAATGGCGTAATTCAACTCTGGTAAAGACATTTTCCTAGAAAAATATCCCACCAGATGCTCTATCCCATCTTTGCCTACTTGTAACAAGGTGGCCGCTATGGCAAAGTTAGAGGCATCAGTATACACAATGAACTCTTTGAAGATTTGACACAGTGAAGAACAGATGTGGACAACAAGGTGCACTTCACTGCTTGGAAAGAATCCTCCAAAATGGGGGACCACTGAAGCACCTTGGCCCCGCTAGCCTTGTATAAGGGAGCTGCCACCTCAGATAGATTGGGAGTGAACTTATTGAGGAACGTGCACATCCCCAAAAAGCTCCTCAATTCCTTGACTGAGGTGGGGGTAGGCCACTCACGAATTGCCTTCTCCTTGTCTGGAGTTATCATGTGTCCCTGGTCAAACACGACGTTGCCCAGATATGTGACCTGGGACTTGAACTCACACTTTGGAATTTTCAACATAAGGCTGGCTGTTTTTAACCGCTCCACCACTTGCTGAAGGTGGACTGTATGGGACTCCTGATCAGGGGAAAACACTAGGATATCATCCATGTAGGCAACCGCGCATACCCCTAACAGGTCCCCCAATGCTGCATCAATGCGGCGTTGAAAGATAGCAGGGGCATTCTTAAGCCCAAAGGGCATGACCCAAAACTGGAATATTCCTTTTCTGGTGCAGAAGGCGGTTAACCACTCCTGGACCTTCTTTATCCAGATCTGATTAAATGCATTGAGGCAATCCAGCTTGGAAAAGAACTTTGCCTTCTCCACATAGCTCTCAATCTGTGAATCCAAAGGGATGGGATGGAGGTCTGGTACAGTGACATTGTTAAGGTTCCCGTAGTCCACACATGGGTGTAAAGTACCATCAGACTTCTCCACAAAGAGAATGGGGGAGCACCCAGGGGAGGTACGCTGAAAAATTGCACCTTTGGCCAACTGTTCCTTCACCCACACATCCAACGCCTCTTCCTCCCAGACAGTCAATGGGTAAATGGGGGAAGATATATGCACCAGATCCATCGTGATCTTGAAGTCACAATCAAACTCAGAGTGCTCAGAGAGTGCATTGGCGGATGCTGCATCAAAAGAGAATTCAAACCCTCCAAACAGAAAGGTAAGGAAAATCCCACGGAAGAGGGGGTCTTCAGCAAAGGAGCAAGATAAGGTGTGGAAACATTGGGCCAATGAGGTAATGGGCCCTGGGAGGTATCCTCTGATAAGGGAACAATCAACTGATGACCATTTACTAAAGACAAGGATATAGTGTTTTCTTTCAAAGTTATCCAAATGTCAAACTTTCTCCACCATTCAACCCCCAAAATACTGGGGAACAAGAGGTGCTTGATAGCTTGAAAATTATTGGACAGAAGATAGGCGCCCACCTGGTAGTCCACCAACCCTATGATGTTCAGCGTAGGGATACCATGAGAAGCCCCACCTCTAGCCATACCACCTGGTGAGTAACTCAACTCAAGGTAGTCAGCAAGGTCTTAGTCAATAAAATTCTTTGTGGCACCGGTATCCACTAAAATAGTTGTGCTGAACTTCCTAAGAGAGGATGTAAGGGTAGCAGTCAAGAGGAAGTATCCAGAGTGGGATTTATTCAAAGCAGAAAATGCCCCCACTTCACCTAAATTTTCTTATGGCTTGAGCAAACCATAAGGGTAGGTTTGGAAATCAAAGAAGGGGGAGGGATAGTTGGACACTCTTACTACTGAGGCCACATACCCCTCCATGCCTTCTGCAGGTGCATAAACGTTTGCATATTGTAAACGCAGTTCCTTTTCAACTTCCTGAGTGCTGCAAATCATGGAAGAGGTCAAACGGGGACTTTCTGGTGTTATTCCATACACAGGAATGGGTTCCAGATTTGAACCATGAGAGGGCCAATATGGTTCAGAGATATATCTCAGGTTTTTGTTATAAAACGCGTTTTTAGATGCGATCAACCCTGTCCCTGGAACTGCGACGGAATGCCTGATGTTATCCATGGCTAACACCCCCAGGCCCATATGCGCCAATTCTGATGGCATTGGCTGAATGTGCGGGCAAAAGAAAACTTTTTATTTAATTTGACATTGAAAAATTTGATGTAAAGTTGGGGAATCATGACTTTCAGACCTCGAAGCATCCATATTCACCAGGTATGAGCACAAAGGGTGGATATCTTCTAGGTGGAGGCAACCATAATTATGCTGAGTTGCTCCAACTGTCAGGAAAATAGGAAACTGTGGTGCAGCTAATGACAGCCAACCCACAGCTGGCGCCAACTTTTCCCACTTCAGAAAAGATCCACATGTAAAAGTTTGTGCACATAGAGTTAAAAGGTTGGTTGACTAATGTAAGGAGAGTGTCTATAACTCTCATGTTCCCAGTGTGGCATTGCTTGGTGCACAGGCCCAATGCAAGGGAACTAGCCATTAGAATCAAAATCATTATCGCCCAGCAGAGGGTTCTGGAGCAATAATAATTTAAGCAAAGAAATGCTACAGATAACCAGACAAATCTGTTGCAGTGCACATTGAGAAATGGGGTAAATGACCCAGGTTGGAGGGGACCTGGACGAACAAATGGTGCATGAAGTGATAACCATAAAGTGTTTAAAATGGCAAGTTGACTGGAGTGCAAGACCTCCTCAAAGGGGTCCGCACACATGAACATTTGGAATAACAAAAATGGTAAAAATGGGGGATTTTATTTGGGAAGTTGACCAACAAAGATGTTGGTCAGGGAAAACCTATTTAAACTCAAATGTGGAAATAGGGGTTATGCTGCAGTGGGCCCAAGCACTGATTCACCAATAGGGCAACACTGCCACCCAAATTAGTTGAATAGGCTGGAATTAATTTCACTCAAGTGATTGATTGAAGTTGGATTTGACCTGAGTGCATTATTTTGTAAAATGGAACAGGTTTAAAAAACCCCATTCCTCAACAAACCAAATTGAACCATCCACATTTATTTGGTAGATCATTCATTTTAATGCCTGGCCCAGCGTCAGGGGCTGGGCACTTGGTACCCCACTAGTATCAACCTGGGCATAATTTATCCATACCCAGTGTTGGTCTAGGGTATGCTTCAGGTCTGGGAGGCCCTGTAATTTCACCTTCTGGGCCTCCTGGCGCCCAGCCTTATCCTTGGGGTCAGTCTCTATTATGATGTCATGGGATTATGACAGTCACAACTCTGTAAGGGTTTTCACATATCACTCACACTAATATGCAAGTCCTCCTATTATCTTTTATGAGTAGTTTCCAAGGTATAAAGTTCACAGAAATGATTCCATAGCTCATTGTTTGGTTGAAGAAGGTCTCCGCTCTCTTGTTGGAGAGTCTGGACTAATCCTCTCACCCCTTTGATATACTACTGCATGGCTGTTTGTTAAAGTCTGATTTGTTGCAACTTGGACAGGAGGGAGTGTGGTGGTCTCAATGTTGCTTTCTAAGTGCTTTGCTGCCAATACATTTTGCATTGAGTGTATTAGTCTTGGGCTTTAACCACCTCAGCCTGATGAGTTATGTCTCCCAGAGTGACATGGCTGCATTTGACCTCCTCCCTGAGGTGAGTCATTCCCTGTATCCAGTCATTGGTGACTCTGCAGTTATCCATGGCTTGATATCCTATGATAAATACATTCCAGTCTAATTAATTAATAAGTTTATCCAAATCCGCCATAAGATTGGACACTAAGGTTGTGATTGTCATTAATGGCCTGGCAAACACATTGGAATCGGATTTCAAGCTGCCTATTCAGGTCCTGAAATGATTCCACGTTGTGTTGGTCTTGTTAAATACTTTATGATTAGAGCATGGAGGTAAAAATGTTCAACTTGGAATTTTCACATTGGGTTGGAAATACCCAGTAAGATATCTCCCCATCTGAGATAGGCTTATTAACCTGTTGTAGTATTTGGCTATGACTAGGAGACCATTAATTCTAATATTGTTGTTTCAGATGATCTTAATTCTGCTAACAATAAAATAAAGTGGGCACTGAATCAGATCATCTGTGGCCAAAGAGCTGGAATGCTGAAGTGACATTTCCAAAATCTGTATCAGCTACTCCAAGGTGAACTAATATAAACCTTAAAGCTCATTAAACTGAAAAGAATATTGAAATCTAACTTCCTCCATTTCCAGTCAAGTAGGAGTAGGAGGGTTATATAGAAAGTGATAGATTGGTGATTCTCTATAATTTCTCCTTCCTTATTTGGGGTTTCATAAGGTTTAAAATTTATCCTTTTCTGCTACTACAGCCCCCTGTAGTGAGCACCACATGTGTAGTGGGAGGTTCTTTTAATTGCTACTTGCACAGGTTATGATTAGCCAGTTCAACTCTAGCTGTATCATATAGCACAATTATGTAGTAAATTTCTCAATTCTTTAGTATAGGTACAACTATGCTAAAGATCAAGATGAATAAATGACACAATTTGACAGATAAATAGATCCTTTACTTAGATTAAACAAATAATATATATAGTTTGATCCCTTCATTCAAGATGCAGTAGTGCTCTCATGATGAGGATCAGTAACTATCATACAATGTGATTGTGAAAAGGGATTGATAATTCAGGAAGTGGTTCAAATGGGAAGTCATAGGGGCAACTTCAATACAATACATTAGGGGAAAATCTAATAATGGAGTTAGGATTGTGTTACACCTCCAATTCAAAAGTTAATAATTAAGCCAAGCAATTATCCAAAAGACAGTTTTCTAACCTTTGGCATGATATTATAATAGGAATATGTGAACTATGGAGAGTCCAGAAATTTACTGAAGTGAAACTGACTGGCTCAATACTAAATATCAGTTACCTTTGGTCTTAAGGGGTCTGCGGATCAACAGGCCTCTCTTTAATAAAGATCAAATAGATACATTTGAAACTATTAGTTAACATGGGATGGGTTATCTAGTCAGTTTACTTTAGTCTTGACTTCTAAAATAAATATGGAACAGTTAATTTTGGTCAACACTGTTAAATTGCTATGTAACAACAGTCTTAGTTTTTTTATTAATAACGTTTAACCTATCCTTAGTTATTAACCAGGTGTAACAAGTTTTTGCCAAACTTCAAAAATGATTGCAACACTTATACTGATAATTAAACTATCTACTCATCTCTGTTTCTTCAGTACATTGTAACCAAGCATGGGCCTTCAGCTAGCATTATATATAAAAGTATGGGGTGAGGGATCGGTTTAAAGTATGCTTTCAAAATGTAAAAACTGATCTATAAATATTTATGATACTTGGCTCCTAACGGGTTCATAAACCCATTGGAAAATCATAGGGTTTATATGCCCTAAGGGGTAGCTAAATAAGGATAAAATTTTCGATGTGAATCCCAACTGCGCTTAAAAACCAAGCTCACTCTGACCGAGACGGAACGTTTAACAAAACCCAAGTAAATAACGAGACGGGTAGATTTAAAACTTGGGTATTTACGGTTTAGAGGGGTAAAGGGTTGGATAATTTATAACTTACACCAATCATATTTACCGTTTAGAAACTTTTTGGCCCGGTAGCCTTTCGAACCCACCTTCGGTAAACGTCAAAGTTTAATTTTAGACCGTCGGGAAAGGGGGACGGGAGGTGGCTGGAGTTATAAACCTCATCGGAAACTAGCTTCCCACGCTTATTTTACTTTTAACCTGACGTATCCGTCACAGGTAACCATAAGTTTGGCAACTGGGGTTGGTATAAGCGGGTATGGGTTCGGGAGCTTAGTTTTTACGATTCTCAGTGTCGAGCTTTTTGTTGGTCGGGTGGCGGGGCCCAAGATTAACTTTTGCTAGTTTGATTAAGACGAGGCTCAGGATGAAGTTTTCAGTTAAATCGGAGCATGATACGTTCGAACTCGACACCGAAGAGCTGCCCCTCGAACTCCCCACCCTGTACGGGATCCTTGGTGATAAGCCGTTGGTTTCGCAAAGCTACCTTACTTTGGCTGTAAGGGCGGTTAGTGTCCTCCCTCATCTTTCATTTAGGAGGTCTATTCGGAGCGAGGCCAAGTGGCCACCAGCGTTGCGCTGTTGGATAGAGGCACCGAGCTGGGTAGGCCATGTGGGATTCTGATAACCCAAACCCCAATTTAGCTTCCGAAATTCCGAGCCAAAGCCTATCTGACGGTGGGCTTGGAGACCTGGTCCAAACCCTGGTCGCTTACTGCTACTTCCTTGTGAACCTGTGTTCAGATTCCGAAAATCCTTCAAACCCACTTTACCGAAATCCAGGACGCGCTTGCCAAGGCGGTTGCGCTTGCCAAGCAGCTCTCCCCGCTCCACATCGACCTCCCCATCATCAAGGGGTACTGGCAATTCTACTACCGCGACTACCACCGCGCCGCGCTCTACTTCACCAAGGCGCTGGCGCGGGAGCCGAAAAAGGCGTCCGCCACGCTCGGCCTGGTAACTGCAGCCTAGTTCATAGCTAAACGGCTCCAGGCGCTCGCAAGCTACTATAAGGGGAACTACGATCTGGCGCTCACTAAATTCCTCGTCTTCGCGCTACTCTCCGACAAGGCGGGGCTTGAAAGGTCGGGGGTGGCGCTATTCGATTACCGCATGGGGATCGCATTATGTCAGATTGAACTCGGGAGGGATGAGGCGGCCCTCCGAGTACTGGAGGGGATCATCAAGCAGGTAGTTATTTGATGTTCAACTTACCTTTGTAGTCGCCCGAGAAGGCGGACGCGTATGCGTTGATGGGCTATATTCGGTTGAAGCAGTTCAAGTACGGCGCCAACCGGGCTCCCGAGTACCGGAAGCTGGCCTATAAAGAAGCCACAACTATTTGCACCAGGGCGTTGGTGGCCCATCCCCACCATCCGACGCTCGCCCTGATTCTCGCCGAGGTTCACTTTTATGCGCGGAGCTATGAAAAGGTGGTTTGCGGGGAGTGGGGTCTGATCGCCTTACAGGCTTATGAATATGCCCAAGTGGCGTACGAAAGGGCGTCGCCCTCCGCCAAGCCGCTTCGGGGCGAGGCGTGCTATATCGGGGCCAAGGTCAAGTATCTTTTGGTAAGGCATACCCTGGTACCTCAACGGACCGTTTTAGGGCGAGGACGCTGAGGCCAGCCAACTGCTCGACCAAGCGCTGAGGCTCACCGAAACTCACGAGCCCTCGCTGGTTCTGCAGGCGCTCCTGTTTTTTAAAGAGGGTGAGTTATTAGGTTAAAGCTAAGATGGCAGGCGATACCGAGCGGGCCTTGAAGAAGCTAGAGGGCATCATCGCCCAAGGCCGGTTCACCGTCAAGCCCCAACTCTTCAGCAGCGACATCCAGGTGAATCTGGTAGGGCTCCACTAGGGTACTAATCGCAGCTCTACATGATTATGTATGCCCGCCTGAACAAGGCCGATAACTGTAAGGATTATTTGCTCTCCGACGAGGAGTTTGCTCGGCACATCGCTCAGGTGAAGTGCCAGTTGAGTGGGGCGGCGCCCGCTTCGCGCCACAGCATATTTGTAGCGCTAGTGGAGGTGGCCAAAGCCTACGAGCGGCGCGACGGGTGGCTGGGTGCCGAGCTCAGCTACAAGGATGCGCTCTCCGCTTACGCCGATGCCAATCCCACCCGAGAGGACTATGCCAACCTCGCCAGGTGCGCCAACAACGCTGGGGCGGCGCGCCTCATGCATGGTAGGGCCATGCCTCCACTGCTTACCCAAAGACTCGACGTGCAA
The DNA here is from genome assembly GCA_022478985.1 of Massospora cicadina. NCBI lineage: Eukaryota > Fungi > Entomophthoromycota > Entomophthoromycetes > Entomophthorales > Entomophthoraceae > Massospora > Massospora cicadina. The sequence continues at coordinate 107,070 of JAKSZP010010575.1, forward strand.
GCTGGCGGACGAATTTTTTATTGGCGCCCTAGGGTATGCGGATAAGGCGGACCCCAGTTTAGGAGCCTTGCTTGAGATCACCATCAAATACAACGTCGCCTTGAACTACGAGAAGCACGGGCTTATTGCCGAAGCCAAAACGATTTTCGAGGAGCTGCGAAACAAGTACCCTTCGTACTTCAACGGTACGCCTTTATGGAACGGCTAAACTTCAGCCACGCTCAAACTAGGTCTGCTGGCCCAGGCCGAGAAGGACTTCAACCGGGCCGCCAAGCTTTTTAACGAGGTGATTGACTGCACCAACGACCTTTCCACCCCCCACCTCCGGCAATTCGCCATCGACGGCTACATTCTGCTCGGCTCACTCCAGCAGGAGCTGCGCCAGCTGAAGGCGGCGCGCACCTCCTTCAAGACGGTCCTGTCCAAGTACGACGGGGATGATTTCTACGCCCTGCTCGCGGTGGGGCACAACTACTACCTCGTCGCGCGTACCGAAGACAACCCCGACCTGGTACCCGCCGCGTCCGCACTTATCCTTTAGAAAGCCAAGTGTTACCACGACGCCGCGCTTTACTTCAACAAGGCCCACAAGGCCCACCCCAACAACCCGTACCCCGTGGCTGGCATCGGCTGTCTCCTGGCCGCCCAGGGTCATTTCGAGACGGCGCGCAAAGTGTTCAAGGAGGTACGCCCCACCGTCAATTATCATAACTCGCATGCAGATCGGCACCTCCATCGAAACCACCACCGTCCTCAACAACCACGCCCACTGCTGCTTCCGCCTCGGGATGCTGAAGGACGCTGCCGATTTGGTAGGCCGCCACCCCTCGCCTAACCGCGGTTGCAGTACCAGCAGGTGCTTGAAGAGTGTCCCGAAACCATCGAGTTTGCCATCCTCCAGTGCCACGCCCGTGCGCTGTACGCCCTAGGCATCCAGACCAACAGCCTCAAGCACATCGAGCATAGCATCCTCCAGCTGCAGAAGGTACGCCTCGCCCATCGCATTTTGCGTACACGTGCGGCTAGGCCAAGAAGCAGAACCCGCGCGAGATGACCCTTCTGTTCGACGAGGGGCTGGCCCTGCAGAAGTTTTGCCAGCTGGTGTGCGAGAAGGATCCCGACGAGTGCGGCACCTACCGCGTCGAGCGCTCGCTCAAGTTCCTCGAGGAGGCCAAGCGGTAGCCCCGCCTTACCCTTTGGCTCACCCGCTAGCAACTTTGAGCACCTGAAAACTCTCCCGAGGGAGGCCCAGTGCGGGTTCAACACCCACACCCTCCAGAACCGGATCGGCTTCTGCAAGACCATCCGCTCGACCCTCGTGCAGCGCCTCGAGGTGACCCGGGCCATCGAAAGCGCCAAGCCGAAGAAGGTGATCGAAACCTTTGGTATGGACGTCACCAGCTCCTTTGACGCGTACGGCATTCTGGACTGTCTCCCGGCCCTTAAGAAGGTAACCTCCTCGCTCGCTAAACACAATCCCCTCAGGAGCCTTCCCAAGCTTCCCACCCAGCCGGCCCCGCTCAGGTGCGAGCGCCGTTGCCCTCCGATCAACCCCCCAACCCGCCCTCGAAGCCTCTGTCAGCCGAGGATCAGCCGAAGCCTTCTATCAAACGCCGTTCGGAGCCCTCGTCTTCCCCCGACCACTCACCCAAACCGGCCCGCAAGTTGAGCGGGCGTGCCGACGATGAGTACGACCCTGACGAAGTGGTGGCGCGCTCCCCCAAGCGGTATCGAAGCAGCTGATCCGTTTCAAGCCGATGCTATCATTCAGCGCGGCGCCATAGGCTTGCCAGCCTAGCCCACAGTTTGCGCGCCTCCAGGTAAAGTGCGCCATCTATGATATCTGGTGGCCGATCTGGCCTACGAGTAAATTATATTATTTCCCCCGTTCTAGACCTCGAATCTATTTTGCGGTGCCAACCTTTATACGTCCATCCTTATAGCTGCGTGCGGGTGATCCTAAAACCATACAACTGTGTGGCCCCTAGCACCTAACCCTGCCTCTAATAGTTTAAGAGTTTTACCCTAAGGTTAGGGTTGTTGGCCTGGCTTAGCCTTGCTACTAATGCCTCGTGAATCTAAGGGTCGCCGTAGCAATAGATTCTATATCATGTGAAAGTAGATGGTTGAATCTAAGATATGGATAAGTTTTAAAGTTATCTCAACGCTTCAACCAGTCAATTTAGGGAATCTATGCCAAACCTAGATTGGAAGCCAAGCCAACCCTCGATAATACAATACCCATCCAACTACTGGCTGGGCTAGGCTTCTAATGAGCTGGTGCCATTGATTATAAATTTCAGTTCAATCGAGTGCCAACGTGAATTAGGTTTACACGAGTTTATACCTGATCGCGCACGCGTGCGCACCAATCGTTACAGCGTGGCGAGCCAGTTGGGTGATACGCGGTAGAGAACAGATGGGATCTTTAGGAGATCGGACGCGTCAACTGATGGCTTTCGATATCCCGAGTCCCTTACCTTTGCTAACCTAGGGTTAAGCTGGTAGTGAACCTCTCAAACTTGGTTTCATGGCATCTGTTTAGCCCTAGGCGGTTAATACGGTTACCTGAACAGCCTAGGGAGGTTTATACTATCGAGGTGGGCTACCAGCCGAGTGGTTTCGTAGAGGCTAGGGGGTAGGGTGGTCCATGCGGAACCCCACTTCCCCACCTTTTATACGAGGGGGATGGGGTTCCAGATGTCCATGTGACGATATAGTCCTGGCAAAAGGGTTAAGGTGGAGCCTATAGCCAGCTTGAAGCGAGCTTTAACTAAACCATACGATGAGGTTCGACTCAACTAATCCATACGATGGTTGCGTTTGGAACTGGTCATCGCGATGATCTCGATATATAAATTATCGTAAGTCGTTTGGGGTCTTCGTGAAGTGCGGTATACGAACTATACCGGGTGAGGTTTGTTTAAAGCTGGCTCAGCTCCAGGTTGCCAGGGCGGTATAGGTAACCGAACTACGGTTGTAGGTGATAACGTGCAGGTTGTAACCTGAGAGTTGTATAACGCGTGTGACGGTGAGAGGCTGCACTTTTGGTAGAGTTGAAATCGCAACGTGGAACTTTAAAGCCAGTGCTGGTAGAAGCTACCCTAGCTGTAGGGTAGCCGGGGGTAGCTTTTCTATCAGGTGTATTAAATTATTGCGTAATTAGGATGGCGATCTAGTATCGTATGTGAAAGCTTAAGTCGAGCGGTGGTTTGATAGAGGTGGTTGGTGCTGCCTAGGGTCCTAAATTAATGGTTGCCTCTAAACTTTAACTCGCGCGTGCATCTAAACTTGGCGCCTATTTATCGCTCCATGTATAAGCTCTATCATCGAGCCGAATTCTATATTGGGTGAACTTGATTGGGTGGATTGAAGTTCCATATGGCATTTACCACGCTATAGAATACGCCAAAATATGGCTTAGGTACCGCTAGATCTTAAAGCTAAGCTACAGATTTGGTCACCATGGGGGTCATAAAAGTTTCTAGGCCTAGTTCCATGGCTTCTGTAAGCTTAAATCTGGCAGGGGGTGTAATATGTGGTAGGCGTAAGTATCCTAAACCTTTATATATATCGGCAATCTGAGGCGGACCCCATCTAATTTTTATATCCCGGAGGGAGGGCTCATGAATCATGCACGATCAGGTTATGCCAAGCTTTTACAAGTTAATCGGCAAACTATCATTATGGATTTTATAGACCTATGATGGATGCGCTAATCATGATCATCGATATCTTTGAGAGGCGTCTAAGGGTGCCATACCCAGTTTGCCTTTTATGAGGTATGGACTTGTACGATGATCTGTTATCTAAATGTATAGCTTTTGAGTTGAGTTATGGGTATATTAGGCTCAGTAAACTAGATACTCGAGCCACCGGTTTTTGGAATGAAGTTTAAAGGAAGTTTCAATCGGTGAAAAAGGGTATTTTATTCTACAGCACTACCCTAAGGTAATGGTTGGAATGGATAGTTATAACCTTAGCTCCGCTTAAAACATTAAGATAGATACCTAGTCTCAGTATAGGGTGAAAGAGGCTTAATTGTATATACTTAACTAGTTACTGTTAGTGGCTTTGCTTATTATCAATATTTGGTCTTTAGATAGATTCTTTCATCTGGAGTTTTGTTTTTGGACTACCAAATCAACCGAATCACCATTTAGTTGCTTGGCAAAACAAGTGAACCTATCAAATCAGCAGATAACACCACACCACCAGCCAAAACAATGAAGCAGAAAGGATACAGAAACCAAATTTATCTAAACATTTTAATGTGTCAGTGTAAAAATTTACTTTGGTGGTTGTTATTGGCAAGCAACCTATTAACCTTTTTACTGCACAGGTTTAGTTTCCTTGTGCGCTTCGTTGTATTGTATAGTAGAATGAATTATTAATCAATAATAATATGGAGACTATTATCCATAGTTGAGTATGAATTATATTTTGGCCCAACACTCAGCCAGTATTCCCAATTAAATACTCATGATGTCATGCTTGTAGGGATTCGTTCCCTTGCTCCTGTCCACCCAATCTTCTCTGAGATACCCCAGTGACAGTCTCTTCAGCCCAACACACAGTCAGCAGCTATCCCTGATTGTGGCTCCTTCTCTAGATCCCCACTCAGATCTTTACTCTTCTCTCTGAGAGTCTTTCAATTATTACCCTCTGCAATAATATCCTTGAGATAGAAAGCACAATGAAAGCTGATGATAGGTTAACTATATACCAAATGGATAGTCTAACTATTCCTGTTTTTGTAAATACTAGTTTTTTGACTGTTTACTGTTTTTTATTATAGTAAATCCTAGGGAATATATATAGTGGGGAATTCAGCTGTCTAACCCTTGGTTGACACCTCTTTGATGAAATGGCAACTGTTGCCATTGAATCATTTATCCTTGTCTCAGCAGCAATGGTCTTCCCCATCCTGGCTAGGATTCTATCATTGGATATCCTCAAGACCTCAAATGGAAAGAGTCAGAAAACATGTCCCTAACATCTTCCTCTTAATCCAAGTGAACCAACCATATTTGGCTAGCAACCTGCTTAGGTAAATAGGACTTATTATCTATTAAGGCAGATCACTCACCAACCAATCAATTTGCTAGTTGCAGGTAGCATCACTCACCTTGCAACTTGCTATTCATTCCCAATCAGTCAGTGATGAAACCTGACTGATCCTAATCAGTACACCTGATAGTTAATCACTATCAGATGCCCCTATTTCATTGGCAACTCCACCCAATGAGATCTTGAGTATTTATCCAGATCAATCCTTAATGGATATGACCAGGAAAATATCCCAAAATCCTCCAAATGTAGTTACTCTGAAACTCAGGCCAACTGATTTCCAATTTACTTTGTTATAGGGAATTTTCCCCTAGCGATACCAGGTAATCTACCAGGCTGGGAATATGGGCAAAAATCCTAACACATCCCCCTCTTGCCTAGATTTCCATTGAAAAAAAGAACTGGGGCATGAGAACACCACTTCAGACACTTGGTCAAATACTTTATTGGTTCAAGCAGAGTACACTCATCAATACTCAACACTGCTCAGGATGACCTTTGGCATACAGCGTTCTTCCTCTTCCTCCTTGCTACTGCCTTCTCAGAATGCAGTCCCCACAATCTACTGTCATGCTGGGCTGATCAATTTCCTTGTGACAATATTAGTCTCAGGATCCAGTTTCCCCATCAGGCTATATGACCCACTATCATATTCAGGATTTTTGGTCCGGCATCCTCAATTTCCTGATTTTCTCCTTGTCCTAGACAGGAGACTCTTGCTGTCAATATTTGTTTTATGGCCCAATTAAGAATACTTATTTCTATTCACCCTTGTTATTTTGCTCATAACCTCTTGGCTCAAGTCATTCCTAATTCTTCCCTTGGAGAGCTTATCCTATTACTTTTGAGATTAATTTCTCCAAAATTGGAGCTTAATGGATTGCAGAGTGCATAATATTAACTTTCATATAAGTCTGACATCCCCCCTCTCATCCAGTTCATATGTCAGATTCTGAGTTGCAATACCAGCAGCTTCTAAATAGTTTGTCTGATCAAGACCTCTGTATCTTCCAGCAGATGAGTCAGGATGCTCAGTGGAACCTCTTCTATAGTCCTTCCAGGACTCATATACTTAGTCTCATGCCAGCAGCTAGTCCTTCCATTGAATTACCAGAAATGGTAACTAATCCCTCTGAAACCAGGCTGGCTATCATTTTAAACAACTCTTGGCTGATTCTTCCTCTGCCATCAATTCCAGAGTTGGATTTCAAAACTCTCTAGATTTGGCTCCTTTTGCTGATGCTCTGACCATTGTCATAGATGCTCTGGAGATTATGCCAGTTGCTCTTGATCACTTGTTTCTTGCCAGGTTGGACTTGCTTCCTGAGTTCCTCTTCCAACTTGTTTAATATTACAAACCTACTGTTCTGGTCTCCAAACTCATCATTAGTAACATCATTCACTTTGGTCTCCCCTACACTGAACTCCAGGCCCAAGCCACCAAGGCTTTGACTCTAGCGCTGAATCCCTCTAATCTTGATAACATTCTGGATCAGGATACCGCCACTTATGCTCTTCACTTTGCTGGCCAAGTTCTTCAAAGTTGGTCCATGAAGCTTCCAGCCTCACCTGGGTTCCACAGTTCATTCAGCTTTAGCTTCTGAGAAGCCCATAGTCATCACTTGCAGGATGCAAGCTGCTCCCTGCATGACTATCTCTTCTCCGGCACTTCCCATCAGTATCTTCGCTGATGGCATTGATAGGGGGCATGATTTGGCAACCCCTGTCAAGCATCCCTTCTCTGTTGCCAGCCCACATGTCTGGTGTCCTTGATGAAGCCCATCATCAGGCGCTCAGGACTAATCTTCCAGCTCTGGTACTGTATTGGGATTACTTGGGGTTATTCACCAATTGCCTCTTTTTATACTTTTGCTTTCCTCACCGCTCTGGGGTTTTGTGATTGGCTTCATCCAACATCTCAATTTCCCTTCCCCTAGTCACTTTCTCACAGGGATCTTCATCCACTCAAAGAACGTGGTTCCATATAGGTCTAGCCCTCGCTAGCATCTGATCTCATATTGATTTCAATGGGCTGTTCATTCCTATCATGATCCATCCTCCCTCCCCCAAGAGGCGACATAGGTGGAATCATTCCCATACTGAGGGCAATTAATAAATATAAAAAATTACAAAATCATATCAGCTTTTTCTCTATGCAGTTTATAATCTTTTTTTCCAATATCTTTTATCAATTTTTATCTTTATTCTTCTTTTTTCCCTATGGGACTTAACCTTGTTTTGGTTCAGCAGTCCATCTTTTTATTTTTCCCCCAAACTGAGTCCTGGGTGCTTAAACCTGCCAGTTTTCTATGGTTCAGAGGTCCTTTTTTCAGACTTAACCATCTAGTTTGGTTCAGAGGTCCTTTTTTCAGACTTGACCTAATCATAGGACATGTCAAACTTAATGGTTCATCAGTACTTTGGGAACTCTTTTATTTTTTCATTGATCCATCACTTTAGATACTTAGCATGGACTCTGTTAATTTCTTGGCGTCTAGGTTCACTGTCGCCAAGTTGGATTTGCACAAGGTATAGCCACTGAGCAACCCAATCAAATGATATGAGGATCACTGATTCTTATAATAAAACTAAATAAAAAATATATGGAGCTATCGCCCCTTATTTCTTTCTTTATTTTTAGATATCTCACAGACTGTTATGTGCTTCTTATTCCTCATAACAGACTATCCCTCTTTTAATCTTCCATCAGGCTCTTTATACCTCGATTCCCCAGCTGGATGCATCCTCAGCTTGGTATCTTCTATTCTTCTTCCTTATTTGAGTTGCTCTCATTTGTATCAAATCTCAGCGTGATTCCTCTCAATTTGCCAAATGTTCTCATTTTTCTCAATTATAATTTGTGTATCCCCTTTTCATAAATCTCGAGACTCATTTCAATTCCCTTGTAATCTGCTGATATGGGTAGTTTATTGTCCAGTCATATCAACATTCCAACAGACTCGATCTACACCTCTTCCATCCAAAATTTTTTTGATGGAGTAAGCATCAGTCGCTATCTTGGTGATCACTTAGAATGGACCCAGCCACAACACATCTAATTTGTTTCTTCATCCAAAACCATGCATATCACAATAGGCAACTCTTTCCTCTATTCAATATTCTGCTAAGGCTGATCAGTTCTTGTCATTTATCAATTTCACTCATATCCTTTTCCTCAAGGTTGTATCGAATGCTTGCAGTTGCATATTGATCAGGATACTCGTCAATAGGTTCAGGTATTGTTTGGTACTCATCCCCAACATAGGTTTCACCACCAAATATAAAATTGGTGGCAACGCGGCCTTTCTTCCATATAACAATTCAAATGGTATCTTCCCCACCGCCGTATGATGACTAATATTGTAGGTGAATGTCACTGAACTCAGGTACGTTCCCCAAGCAGAATTTCTCCCTGTGACTAGCTTCCTCAGCGTTGTGGCCAGCATTACATTGGCCCATTCTACCAGTCTGTTTGTCTCCAGCTGGTAAGGTACTGACATGACTCCTCAGATCCCCATTATCTCATTTAATCTTGGGATCACATGAGTCATGAAGTTGGTCCCATTGTTGCTAAGCAGGACCTGCGGACATCCATGCCAATATACTACTTGATCCAGGATGAACCTCACAGTACTGGTAGCGTCTACTCTCGTTAGGGCCTTTGTCTCAACCCATCTCATTAGATGGTCAATAGCAACTATAATGTACTTGACTCCCCCATGCTCATTGTCAGCAGTCCCATCACATTGATGGACACCATGTGCCAGGTAAATCCAGGGCAGACTAGTCAGTATCCAGTTGTATTCTTATGTGGTTTATGAAGCTGGCACTCCACGCAACAAGCTAGATAATCCACGTCATTGTAATTGATAGATTCCCAGTAATAATACTGGGAATATGTTTGGTTGTTTTCTTCAGGCCTCTATGCCCAACAACCTTGTGAGCTTCTTGCACTATAGCTGCTCTTTCCAACAGTTTTGGGAATAATAACCACTTCCCATTGATCACCTTAAATACTTGTCCATCCATGGTCTCAGTATTTTCCATTGCTTTCCAAAGTGCACCTTGGATTTCTTGAGGCTCGTCCCCAATTTATTCTTTAACCATTCTCTGGAATAGCTCATCCACCTGCAGGTATACCATCTGGATCATTGGCAACTGCAATAAACCATCTGCATTCTGGTGAGAAGCCCTTGCTCGATGGACAAACTCATACTCATAAGCCTGGAGCTTAAGTGCCCATTGGGCCAGTCATGTCATGGAAGTTGCTGATAAGAATTAGACTGGGCTCCCAGTCAGGGTGTGTGAGCACCCAGTGGAGAGCCCAGAATGCCAAGGTCACAGCGGTCCATGCAACTAAAGAAGGGGAGATCTATTGGGGATGCAAGGAAAGTAAAGGTTTATCAATGTACCAAAGGCCCCTAAGGCAAATCAGATGGTTGCAATGGGGGCATCCGTGAGTTTTGCAGGGGCAACCCTCAAGGGTGGGAGAGGCAGGGAGGATGATGACTCCTCCAGGGTTTGCGGTTGCTGGCCTTCAGATTTGAATAGGGGAGTTCGTGCACCAGCGAGGGGCAGCACAGGACCCACCACATGAACAGGAGTGCTGTCAGAGAGGAAAATGGACCTGCAGCAAGCGTTAGGGCTGAGCTCCCCTTGGGCGGGGTGCTCTGGAGCCCTCAGGTAGGTGGGGCCAGTGGCAGATGAGCCAGGTGTGGGGGCCGAGCTCATGAGCACTGGGGTGGGGACGCCCTGATGCTGCTCCAATAGGGGAGCAGTCCCAGGGGTCCCAGCGGTGGATCGAATGGACGGATTCACATTAGATGGGTACATGAAAATGGACAGAGAATCAACTCCATCATCAGGGGTGAGGCAGTTTATGGCAGATATGATCTTCTGCCACGTGGTGGGGTCAAGCAACTGAATGACCCATTCAGCAATCATTGGGATGATTATTTGGGTGGCGGCATGCTTTTCCAGATCAATTGGTGGAATTTTTAATAAATAAACAGTTGGAGACCTCGGCAAGGTGTTTGAGGTATTTGGGTTTTATTTAGCACAAAGCGCGGAAGATTAGAGAATGGACTGACAACTGCCCCTCAACAGGGCAGTTGCCTTAAGTATTGGGAGAATTGCATAATGGGGATGCTGAGGGATTGAGTGATTGAAGATTGGCGATGGGATTTGGTTGGCTGGTGGGTGGGAGGGTGGGGGGATGTCCAAAATCTTGGCAAAAATCAAAAAACCTTTGCAAATTTTTCCAAATTTTTAGGGCCAAACCAGGTCAATGGTACCAATCTGGGCCCTGACCATTCAAATTGGGCTGTTCACATGGTTTGGATTCCCCAGATTTGTCTCGGGGGGGGGGGGGCTGTGGCCTTGGTGCTGGGTCATCTGCAACCTGGTCCAAACTCTCAATCTGATTATTTGCATAATCTGAACTTCCTGGATCCATCCCAGGGAGTAGGGGCAACTGGTTTAAGTCGCTTGTAACCTGGTTCAAAACCTGAATCATGTGCTGATCTGATTTTTGGCCCCAGCTAGTCCAGACCAGCTCCTTCAGCCCAGAATTTACAGATCAGGCTCCGATACCAGCACTGGCTATTTCCTCAAAATTTTGGTATGTTTTCCCTGGTGAGTGAGGGGTCCCAGGGGCCTGCTCATGGCCTCTGGCCTGCATAATATCCTGGCAGGCCCCCTCTATTAGTCTTACCAGTGTTGAGGAGGGGGGAGGGAGAAACCTGATTGTCTTTAGGGGCAAGGGCAGTCACCCAGCGCTCATCTACCACATGTGACAAGTCACTCAACTGCAACAGGGGGTACACTTGGGCCTTTGGACCCCTTTTTGTCTGAAAAGGATGTTGCTCCCTATCCAGTTGTAGGGGCTGGTCCCCAGGACTTACAAGTTGTCCTTTCAGCTCTCTTAAATTGTGCAGTTAACACAGCGAAAAGTGGTACATTACCACCTTAAAGTGCATTCCATGGATTTACACCCAAAACTGCTTTCATGCATGAATGACTTCAAGGCATTCATGCTCACTCACAGTGTAGTTCCTCTCAGCAGCTGAGAGTGTCCGGCTCACATATGCCACTGGATGCTCATCCCCAAGTTCGTCTACTTGGCTCAGTATGGTGCTGATCACTGTCAACAAAGCATTGGTTTGAATAATAAACTCCCAATTGAAATTCAGATATTTCAGAATTGGTGAATCTATTAAATACTGGCATAACTCATTGAAGGAGTCCTGGGCCTCTTCATTCCATACAAATCCTTTTTTCAGATCCTTCAATAAATAAAATAATGGCTCAGCTATTTGAGCGAAGTCCTGAATAAATCTTCTGTAGTATCTGACTATCCTAAGGAACACTTGGATGTCTCAGATACTCTTTGGTACAGCCATACGTTCTATAGCTGCTATCTTCTGGGTTTGCGACTGCAATCCACTGGAGTTGATTATGAATCCCAGGTATTCCAACTCTTTCTTAAAGAAGTGGCAATTCTTTGGCTTGATCTTTAGGTTAGCTGTGGACAGTCACTTAAATACTTCTTCCAAGTGGTGCAGGTGATCAGTAAACGTCCTACTGAACACGTTGATATTGTCCAGATATACCAGGACACACAACAACTTCAAGTCACTTAATATCGCATCCATAGCCCTCTGAAACGTTGCAGGCGCATTGTATAGACCCTGGGGCATCCTCGTTGGTTGATATAGCCCCTGTATGGTAATAATTGCGCATTTTTCCTGGTTTTACTTTGGCAAGTCGATCTTCCAATAACCCAAGATCAGATCCCTCGTGGAGAAATACTTCACTTCTCCTAAACAATCTAGGGCATTGTCAATCCTCAGTAGGTGATATGAATCCTTCTTCATAATTTTATACAGCCTTTGGTAGTCAATCACCACCAGGTTGTATCCATCCTTCTTCATGATCAGAATCAGACTCTCCAGGGGACTTGATGATGGAACTAGAAGCCCATACTTCACTAGTTTGCTAATTTCATCCTCCACTACCGCTTTGGCAGCTTTTGATTTTTGGATCAGTCTCATCCTTATCTTTAAATTTTCCCCAGTGTCAACCTTGTGGATCACATCTCATATGCATCCCAAATTGTGGTTGTCCTGATCTAACACTTCCCAATACTTTTTGAATAGCTCAAGCACCTCCTCTTGCTGGCCTTCTGACAGATCAGCGAGCCGCTCTCAATCAACCAATAGGTTGATGCTTTTGGTTACCCTGGCTGATAATCCCAACTTGTTGAGAGACCCAAGATTGTGGAACCTGCTCAATTTGGCCACCGGGATCAGATGAACAAACGTGATGATCTTATTTCTCTTGATCTTCATCGGTTTTTTACTCAAATTCGCCAGGAGAACTCGAATTTCTCCATGGCCCAGCATTAGTATCCCAGGAGCCACCATAGGCTCCACTCTGGACTTCTTTCAAGGGCTTCCAACCTCCCCATACAACAGCTCAGGTATCTCCAATGTCAACCCATGTTGACTATCATCTGCAATCCTGGCTGTATGGTCCTCTCATTCTTGATCCTCAGTGGAATTCCCCAGTTCTCTAGAATTTCCACCAGCATTTCACGTTGCTTTCTACCAACTAATTGGTATCAAATCAGGACAATGCCATCATTGTATATTAGATTGATGAAGTTGTTTCTCCATTTCAGCAGAGCTTCACCATCCTTCTGATATACCAATGATAACATCTGGCCCAATATGGTCAATATATTATCCTCAAAGTTACATTTAACTTCGTATTTTTGAAGAAACTCCATTCCAATCAGAATATCATAGTTTTGGTTTGCCAAAACTATTGATGGCGCAGATACCACCAATGACCCAAATCATAGCGGTAACGCACTATACACTCCACAGGAGATGATGGTGTTCATCCCAGCTGTACCATATTCCTTATTATGTTCCAAGTCTGGCGAGATCTTCATCCTCTTTACCAGCTTGGTCAAGACAATATTGATGGGCACTCCACTGTTGACAATTGCCCTCACCCTCACTCAATTCACTTGCATGTCTATATATTTACACTCAGAGTATTGTAATATAGTGTTTACTGAGCGAATAGCATTATTAGCCAAATCTAGGGTGTAAATAATTTGTGCTGATAAATCAGGAAATGATTCCTTCATTGCACTGAGGGGGATCAACAAATTAGCTTCAACTAAATGGACTACAGATAATTCTTCTGGATTTTTGGCAGTTCAAATCTTGTCCACCAGTTGTTGGGCGTATGACTGGGCAACTTCCTTGATTATCTCAGGGTCGATTCTCTTCACCCTGGCTCTGGTCATGGTATTTACATCCATATTGACCACTTGATACAGCTGATCCTGCTTGTCATCTACAAACAGATCACTGATATCAATTTCTTCATTTATAATGTCAGGAGAAACAGGGTTCTCCGCAGCTCTAGACTGTTACCCATCTAGGCCATGGGCCCTTCTCCCAAAACCTTGGTGGCTGCTGATTCTTTGGCCTGGACCACGTTGATCTGATCCTTCAGCTTTTTGCAGTGCATGGCAAAATGTCCTTTCCTGCCACATTGGTATCAGACCTTTTCCTTCTTGTTTAACCGTCTGAATTCTTCAGGCTTATTTCCTGACATGGTTCAATTGGTCGTCTCTTTAGCTCCTTTGTTTCCCTTTGTGGGATTCAGATTTTGTACCAGATTGGACTTGAAGCTTCAACTTGGGACATCAAATGTCGCTCTCAAAATCTTCAAGTTATCTACCATTTGCAAGGATGTTATTTCCATCACAAACATGGAAAACATCATGTGATGAAATCACAATAGGGCCAAAGGGCCACTTGCAAGGCAATTCTAGCATCAAAGTCATCCAATACTTTTGCTTCAGCCAGGATCTGCGACTCCTGGTAAAACCATTCTGTGAAGCTAGCTAAAGGCTCATCTTTATGGAACTGGATTCCCATAAATTCTTGCTTGCATTTCAAAATGTGTGTCAGACTCCCAAACTCTTTCATGATGGCTGCCTTTGCCTCAGCATATGACCAGCTGGCCCCCTCCAGGTGAGGTAAACCAAGTTTTGACAGTCAGTGTCTAGGCAATTTATGACCATCAACGCCTTTTGACACTCTCCATAGCCATTCATGGTCATGTCAAACAATCAGAAAAACTCTGGGGCGTTATCCTGATGGAACGTTGATAATTTTGGCGTTGCCCTAAATTCCTCTGAGTTATTTCTGGCTGATTCTCTCAGTTTGGCTACTCGGCTAACTTGAGGAGTGACTTTGGGCGTCATCTCCAAAATGGCATTAAAAGCTGGCGGCATGTTCCTTGGGGTATTCAACTTCCCAAACATCATGCGAGGACTTCTTTCTTCAGCATTGCTTGCCATATCAGGCTCACAAGCACATTTGTGAGCTTTAAGTTCCTCCACTTGTTTGATTAATCTTTCTATATCCACTCTGAAATTTCTTAAATGAACACAATCCGCTTCTCACTCCATTTTCAGGTATAAGACCTCTCAAACGAGGTCCCCTTCTTTCTTCTTAAGTGAAGTAACTTTCCCCAGTAACTCGTTCCTGAAGCTTGCTACATTCTCTATTCCTTCCTCCACCTTGTCAACTTGTTCTTCCAAGGCTGCAAACTCCCAATGGTCCACTGAGTTTAGAGCATTCTGGTTTACAGTGGCTAACTCGGTCCACAGTTTGCATAGCTCATCTTTGTATGAAATTCTTGTAGATTCTGCAACTCAACTACCCCTATAGTGAGCACCAACTTGTAAAATTTTACTTTGGTGGTTGTTATCGGCAAGCAACCTATTAACCTTGTTACTGCACAGGTTGTTTTCCTCATGCACTTTGTCACATTGTATAGTAGATTGAATTATTGATTGATAATAGTATGGAGACTATTATCCATAGTTGAGTATGAATTAGATTTTGGCCCAACGCTCAGCCAGTATTCCCAATTAAATACTCATGATGTCATACTTGTAGGGATTTGTTCCCTTGCTCTTGTCCACCCAATCTTCTCTGAGATACCCCAGTGACAGTCTCTTCATCCCAACACACAGTCAGCAGCTATCCCTGATTGTGGCTCCTTCTTTTCTAGATCCCCACTTGGATCTTTACTCTTCTCTATGAGAGTCTTCCAATTATTGCCTTCTGCAATAATATCCTTGAGACAGAACAGCACAATGGAAGCTGATGATAGGTTAACTATATACTGAATGGATAAACTAGCTATTCCTGTTTTTGTAAATACTAGTTTTTTGACTGTTTGACTGTTTTTTATTATAGTAAATCCTAGGGAATATATTGTTAAAATCTTGGGCTTTAATGGCTCGCTTCTGGCCCTAGATTTCAATTACACAGACTTGTGGATCCTGGTGTTGATTATTTGAATGATTTTGATAGACTGAGGCAATATTAGTATGAAGTCTATTATTATGGTTGATTGCCCAAAAGCCACGTTGAGAGTATTGTCCAACGCTAGACAGGTGCTTCTTCATTTATAGATGTTCTTGTACTGGTAGGGAACATTTTCCCTATTCTCTTCTTGCAGAGCCAAGTGAAGATTTTGATATAACCAACCTAAGGATATCTGATCCTTGCACTCTTCTCTTAAGAGTAATGTTTAAACAACCAATGTTAAACAATAAAGTTATTATCAATTTGAATCTGCTTTTATTAAAGAAATAATTTAGAGTTTTTATAGTTGGAATTGGCACACATCTTTTCAGCTGTCCAATGAGAATATTTGTGTCCTATACTGGTTTTGACCCTTAGTGTTAGGCACCAAATCTTTTCAGGTACTGTTGACTTGGGTTTCTTAGGCAGCGTAATCCTCAGGTTATTGGCGGACCAAATAATTGGTACTAGGTACACAAAACCAATTGTTTCAGCTGATAATGATTCTACTCTTCCTCCAGCGTTCAAACATTTTGGTAGTTTCTGATGACTCCAATCTGTCTGCTCTGAATGATTACCTATAATTTAACTATTGGGTGTTATTTCAATATCAAATTGTTGCCTAATTTCATTTGGGGATGATGCCTGACAAAATTCTCATCTATTGACAGCCTCAAATATCATCGGGGGATGATGTCCAACAAAATTCTCATCTATCAGCGGCCTCAAATATCATCAGGGGATGATGCCTAACAATAATTCATTAGTTGGTGACCTCTAATATCATCAGGGGATGATGCCCGACAACAATCCATTAGTCAGCAACCTCTAATATCATTGGGGATGATGCCTGACAATATACTCATCAATTGGCCACTATTGCCAATCCTATATGATTATAACTTAATCATCAAATCTTATATTTGGTCAAAAGGTTGGATTATGTGGTCATCTGCAATTCTGAAACATCCTCTTTCTTGACCAGATATCCAATGGAAGATAGAACCCTTGGGAATGGAAGCCGCCTCAAATGGAGCTCATATTTGGTTTGTCATATCTCTATGTCCTCAGCGTAGTGTAGGTCTATTCACACTTAACGCCCATATGCTCTGCTCAGTTTGATGATTTTGTATCCTTGGTTGCTACCTGTTGCCACCTCTTCTCAAGCGCGGTTCCTGTGACATCATGCTGCACCAGTCTCAACTTTGCATCAGTTGTAAAAGATCAACTAGTTTACCTGTACAAACCCCAGGATGGGTTCCGCTGGCACTTTTCCACCTGTACAAACCCCAGGACGGGTCTCAACATTTTGTTGATAGGGACTATTCCAGAAGATCTAGTTTTCAGCCCTTCCTGATCCTGCCAACACTCAGGACTTGTGCCTGCTACTATTCCTTCCTCCATGCTCAGTAGGTGGGAATATCACTAGATGCATTACTATTTGGATTATTATGTTTTTAATATTTTCTACTCTGTTGTTTTAATGCATCTTTTTTGTCTTTTTTGTCTTTCTTTAAGTCCAATACTTTAAGTATTTCAGGTGGACCTATTTCCTATTCAACCATCTTCAATATTCAATTGTATAGGCATCATTTGCTAACTTATAATTTCAAATGGCCCCATTCATAGGCATCCAACTCATTTTTACCCTTTTTTAATTTTTCATTGTCATTTTAAATGCCCAAGATTGTAATTCAATCAGGATATTGGCCAATTGGATAGATATTGTTTGGCACTCATCCCCAAAGCTGGCTCTACTGCTGAATACAATATTGGTGGTAATGTGGCTTTCTGCCTACAAAAATTCAAATGGTATTTTTTCAGTCATTGGCGCATTGCATAAACCTTGGGGCATTCTGGTTGACTAGTATAGTCCATGTGTAGTAAGTATCGCACATTTTCCTGATTTTCTTTTTGGCAATTCAATCTGCCAATAGCCCAAAATAAGGCCCATAGCCAAAAAGTATTGCCTCCCCAGGTGATCAAGCGCGTTGTTGGGTTTGAGGCAGCAGATAGGGGTTTGATTTGATCCTATTTTTGCCATTATTTGCCAACTCAAAAGTTGATTAATTCTGTTGATAGATCTGTAATTGATACCCTAGGTGCACAGATCAACTTGATCCCTTTTTTATTTAACCGAGGCAAGCCAACCAGGGGACAGGCATTACCAAAAGAAAGAAATGACATGAAACCTGAACAGGGTCAACTCCATCAAAGAAAGTTTTTCCACCTCTGGATTGGGACTCAAATTTATCTGGTTACGTCATGGGTAAGGTTTTCATGTTATTAGACCTACTAACTGCCAATAGCTTCCTTTGACTGGCACCCTGATTGATGTGCAAAGGGTGGGAATTGAACCTGTAACCTTCAGGTTGGTAGTCATATGCCCTTATTGACTCGCCTTCCACCCCCTCAACTTGATCCGTTTTTCTCAATCCAAATTTGTCAGTATCTGATCCTATTTCTTGTCAATGGATACGTTTTTTTCTATCCAAATTTGTCTAGATCAGATCCTATTTCTTGGCTTTAATTGCCAATTCAAACATTTGATTAAATCTGCTGATAGATCTGTAAATGATCCACTACTCAAACAGATTAATTTGGTAACATTTTTTATCTAAAGTCATCTGGATCAGATACTATTTTTGGTATTTCTCATCTTTTGCTCATTAAACGACTAATTTAAGATCAACTGACTTCATCCACTATTCTCTGGATTAATCGCCTCACATTTCTAATCTTATCTAACGCCTCGGGACCTCTCACAGCGGACTCAGTTGCAACCTGAGCTGGTCCTGCTGACAGCTTTATTTAATATAGATATCTGGTGAAACAGGTTCTCTTGCAGTGCCAAATAATTCCACATCTAGACTGCAAGGCCTTTTCTCAAATTTTGGGAAGTTTCATCCTCCTCTCGAGGAATCACAATATTCAAAAATTGCTATGATTTCTTCTCCCAATTTTGGGTGGCAAATTTTCCCGTAGCACCATTTTTCCAGTATTGGCTAGTTGATTTATCCTTCCACTTGGATCCATTGGGGGGTTTCCCTTTATGACTTGATTCTGCTGAATAACGAATTTTTTAACTCACTCAATGTTTTCTAAAATATCATCTTTTAATTCCACCAAATTGTGATTGTCCTCAGTTGGAATTTTGTTATAAGATTGATTGGGCGCACCAAAAGTTGCTCCCAACATCTTCATATGGTCCACCATCTGTGAGGTTGTTATTTTGGTTATTTATGATGCTGCCATAATCCAATGCAATTTGCAGTAGAGCCGAAGTGCCACCTGCATGGCTATGCATGCATCAAAATCATTTAGCACTTTTGCCCTGCCAAAATCTGGGCTTCTTGATAAAATCAGTCGGCAAAACTAGCCAGGGTCTCATCTTTGCAGAATTGGATACCCATGAACTCTTGTTTATGATTCTCCATCTGAGTAAGGCTTCCAAACTCCAACATAATGGCTGCTTTTGCTTCTGTGTATGACCAATTATCTCCATTGAGGTGAGGTAGCACCAGATATGGAAGTCTGTGCTAAGGCAGTTCATTACAGTCAACACTTTTTGACAGTCCGTATAGCCAAACATGGTCATCTCAAATAAGCGGAAAAATGCTGGGGCATTATTCTGGTGAAAGGTGGGCAATTTTAGCATATTTTGAAATTCCTCAGTTGCTCCGCTGATAGAAGATCCTGACCCAGCTACTCGAGAAGCCATAGGAGTGACTTTGTGAGACAATTATGACACACCAGAAAATGGTTTAGGCATGTTTTGCTGCAGAGAGTTCTTATTGATTGGCGTTTCACATGCCTTCACTTCAGCATCATTTGCCTCAAATTTTTCACAATCGCGTTGGCGTTTCTCCAATTCCTCCATATGCTTGGTCATTTTTGCCATCTCCTCATGAAGCTGCCAGATGCGTTATTGATCTGCTTCCCATTCAGTTTTCTGAAATAAAATTTCTTTAACAAGTTTGCCCTCTTTTGATTTTAAAGATGCAACTTTCCCACGCAGGTCATTATTAACTATTCCTAATAGTTTGAGCGTCTCCTCTGCATTGATCATGAGTTTCTCTAATGTACTAACATTAGCTTGAGATGCTGAGATGAGCACATTTTCATTGACAGCCTGTAGTTCTGCCTAGAGCTTCTGAAGCTCTTCATTATAAGACATCGTTATTTTAAATTGGCTTTTGACAACTCAAATACCCCTGTAGTGAGCACCAGTGTTAAAATCTTGGGCTTTTATGGCTCGCTTATGGCCCTAGATTTCAATTGCAAAGATTCGTGGATCCTGGTGTTGATTATTTGAATGATTTTGATAGACTGAGGCAATAATAGTATGAAGTCTATTATTATGGTTGATTGCCCAAAAGCCACGTTGAGAGTATTGTCCAACGCTAGACAGGTGCTTCTTCATTTATAGATGTTCTTGTACTGGTAGGGAACATTTTCCCTATTCTCTTCTTGCAGAGCCAAGTGAAGATTTTGATATAACCAACCTAAGGATATCTGATCCTTGCACTCTTCTCTTAAGAGTAATGTTTAAACAACCAATGTTAAACAATAAAGTTATTATCAATTTGAATCTGCTTTTATTAAAGAAATAATTTAGAGTTTTTATAGTTGGAATTGGCACACATCTTTTCAGCTGTCCAATGAGAATATTTGTGTCCTATACTGGTTTTGACCCTTAGTGTTAGGCACCAAATCTTTTCAGGTACTGTTGACTTGGGTTTCTTAGGCAGCGTAATCCTCAGGTTATTGGCGGACCAAATAATTGGTACTAGGTACACAAAACCAATTGTTTCAGCTGATAATGATTCTACTCTTCCTCCAGCGTTCAAACATTTTGGTAGTTTCTGATGACTCCAATCTGTCTGCTCTGAATGATTACCTATAATTTAACTATTGGGTGTTATTTCAATATCAAATTGTTGCCTAATTTCATTTGGGGATGATGCCTGACAAAATTCTCATCTATTGACAGCCTCAAATATCATCGGGGGATGATGTCCAACAAAATTCTCATCTATCAGCGGCCTCAAATATCATCAGGGGATGATGCCTAACAATAATTCATTAGTTGGTGACCTCTAATATCATCAGGGGATGATGCCCGACAACAATCCATTAGTCAGCAACCTCTAATATCATTGGGGATGATGCCTGACAATATACTCATCAATTGGCCACTATTGCCAATCCTATATGATTATAACTTAATCATCAAATCTTATATTTGGTCAAAAGGTTGGATTATGTGGTCATCTGCAATTCTGACATATATATAGTGGGGAATTCAGCTGTCTAACCCTTGGTTGACACCTCTTTGATGAAATGGCAGCCATTGCCATTGAATCACCCATCCTCATCTTAGCAGCGATGGTCTTCCCCATCCTGGCTAGGATTCTGTCATTGGACATCCTCGAGACCTCAAATGGAAAGAGTTGGAAAACGTGTCTCTAACGTTTTCCTCTTGATCCAATTAACCAACCATAATTGGCTAGCGATCTGCTTAGGTAATGGGACTTATTACCCATTAAGGCAGGTCACTCACCAACAAATCGATTTGCTAGTTGCAGGTGACATCACTCGCCTTGCAACTTGCTATTCATTCCCAATCAGTCAGTGATGAAACCTGACTGATCCTAATCATTACACCTGATAGTTAATCACTATCAGATGCCCCTATTTCTTCAGCAACTCCGCCAGATGAGATCTTGAGTATTCATCTCGATTGATCCCCAACAGATATGACCAGGCAAATATCCCAAAATCCCCCAAATGTAGTTACACCAAAACTTGGGCCAACCAATTTCCAATTTACTTCGCCTTAGGGAATTTTCCCCTAGTGATACCAGGTAATCTAGCAGGCTGGGAATATGGGCAAAAATCCCAACAGTCAGCAAGGACTCCCTTTTGTATACGTTATAGATTTGATACTGGTAGTTTTTGGTAGCTTAGGGTTTTTAATTGGATCTACAAGTTTTTCTCCGATATTCTATATGCAAGGTTCCAGTTTGCTGCTCAACATCATGAGCAGTATACTTGGTTGGTAACTATGCTGCAGCTTTAGCATCTAGCCTAACATTTCCTGTGTTACATTATGGGTTTTGAAATTTAATATGATAGATTCATAAACAATCATGTGAAAAGCTAGTCCATCTCTATACTTTTATCTTATAGTTAAATAGTAGCTAAGCAGAGATCAATAGATGATTATTATGGCCTTATGTTTTAAGCAATATCATTGAAAACTGAGATATGTTATCTCTTACCTGGTAATCTTGGAAAAGCAATTCAAGTAGTGCTAAGAGCTCAGCAGTTAGTTTCAATATAGTGCTTACTTTAATGATGTGGGTAGCATATAAACTTTAGACTATAATTTAGGACTGTTATTCATTAAAGAATTAAACTCCTTACATATACCATAGGTTCTTGCCGTGCACCACGTCTTATGTTAGGTAAATTGCACCATATAAATATACAATTGATATACAACTATAGACTAATCTTGCATACAAATTTTAAGTCGCCAACTTATGCATAATGGTATTAAAACTTAAAATTGCAAGTAGGATGTATAGGTATCTGTAAATCTGGGTTGAAGCTTGTATATAGTGACCCAACTGGCTATCAAATCAATGGAGTGAGGAAATGGTTGGTAGCGTTATGAGATAATCTTTGGTAGGTTGTGATATCTCAGAAGCCAGTGCTAGAATTACATCTATAGAATAGATAAATTTCTTGAGTCTTAAAACAACCTAGGCGTGTATCCAGTTTGCAGAGCAAAAAATGTTAAAGGTAATGCTCTTCCAGGCTTTAAAGTACCCAGTTAAAAACATTAAATTCTATGACACCTTCTGATAATTACTATATAGAAAGCCCTCATTTATGAGGCCATGATTCGGTAATGATGCGTTATATAAAGAGACTTAAATGTGTAATTGATGTTAAGGCCATATATATTTTTTGTACATAGAGTAGATCCATAAACAAATTAGATCTTAGTAATTCATATTAAGGTTATCTTGTAAGTTTGTTTTATATTGATATTTATAGGTGTAAAGCTCAGCTTAGTATCCTATAGAGAACCTAAGATGGTATCATTAGTTGACACTTTTTGTTATATCATATGAGATTTCACGTGTAGCTATAAAGTTGCATGTTATTAAAGTTGAGTGACATTTATGGGAAGGAACCCTTTTACTATTTTTATGGTTTAGGCAATGGTATAGATACCCTCTGTCACTTAGTTCTAGTTTAGGTAAAAACTATTACTAACTAGACAAAAGTAATAATCAAGGTATATAAAAATACTATACTCTAAACTTTTCTTTCTCGTTGCAAACACTTTTGCAACCCATTAAATTCAAGACTAAATCTAGTTTGATAATCTCATAGAGGGGATTAGTCTGCGCCCATGTCTGGGAGCAGTTGGGCAAGCAAGGCAAGAGGAGCAGGCGGAAGGCCCGCGGCCTCTAACGTTCGAAAACGCCCCAGAGAATCCAGCAGAATAGAAAAAAATCTAAAAAAACTGGCGGTCACAATTTCCCCAGAGATACTCGCGTGGCAAGTACAATGCAACCAGTACATCAATACGCCACAATTCCAGCCACTTTCGTCGGTGGAATTTGGAGTCCATGTGTATCTGGACATCCAAAAAACGGCCCTATGGGAAAAATTTTGTGAAGATGTACACAAAATTTTCCTGACCGCGGTGTACATTGCAACTCACTCCATGTCGCACAGTTGGCTGGACCTAGGTTTTGAAAGCAAAATAGCAGCAGATGAGGCTGCAGCAGTACGCATAGTGGTTGACCTCTTCGAAGGGCAATGGGTCATTGAAACTAAATGCACCAGATGGACAAGATCAAACCAAATTTTCCTCACGTTTGACTTTTTGCCTACTACAGTAAAACGTGACATTTTGGAGCAACACCTGAAAGATGGTCTCGCCATATACAGCGAAATACAATCTTTCAAAATGCAACGTTTCATGCTGATGCCACACCTGTGCACTGGCAAAGCCATCACAGTTCTGACCCCAACCGAGGAGATCGTGAAGGACCTAACCCAGATCCCGCACTCCACCTTTATTGACATTGCTGGGCACACCACCTACCCATTCCGGGTAACTGTGAACAGCGCGCTCCCCATTTGCACCCACTGTGACGTGTTCAGCCATAAGGCACACACGTGCCCCATCAAAGAGGGTGTCACATTCCAAGAGCACCCCTCAGCGGCCATGGCCAGCGGAGAGGCGCACTACAAACCAACTGCAAGCACCAAGGAGGCTTTCCTGTGGGGAGCACAAGGCTGCTACCTATTGGTAAAGCCCATCTCCCCACAGGAGCAGAAGAAGGCCAAGCAGGCCTGTAGGACTGCGGCCAAGGAAGCGGCCAAGGTCACCACCACCATCCCACACTCACAACGCCAGGAGGACATGGAGACCTTCGTGGCAGAAGCAACTCAGGAATCCATCACCCAATCAGATTGGGAGGCCCATGCCAAACGGGCCACTCAATCTGAGGATCCAATGGGAGATTCAATCTCACCCAATCGTTGCACCCAAGCCCCAGTCAAAACTGACTTGGGACCTATCCCAACCAAAAAATTTTTTTTTGCCCCACTGGACGGTGCACTGAACTTATCCGCACCGCAAAAAATTCGTCCGACGTCAGGAAAACAAAAAGTGAAGGCCAAAGCCAACGTGACTCTTTCCATAAAAATTAACAAAAACCCTGATAGCGTTGCTGCTAATACCCGCACTGCTGTGAAAGCCCGTGGGGACCTGGAAGAGGCTGGTGGGCCCGGGGCCCCCCCTCGCACCTAAGGTGCAATGGGGGAAACCTTCACTCTAGGGATGCTGAATATCGCTGGACTCAAGGCCTCCCTGGCCCAGGCTAGGAAACTGAGTTTTTTACAAAACAATTTACCCATGGATATCCTGGCCATCCAGGAAACCCACTGTCCACAAGGTTCTGAGGAAGCTTGGAAAACAATGCTCCTACCATCCCTATCCTTTTGGTTGAAGCACTGTGGGGTGCTAATTCAGAAAAACAATTTTTAAAATTTACATCTTCAGAAACATTCCTAAATGACTGAGTGCTCGTTGTCACCTTCTCATGGGCCAATGTTGCACACACAATCGTCAACATTTACACCCCAAACGGTGCACAAGAGCGTTGGGAATTTTTCTCGTCGGTCAAATCCCTCCCACTACCCCCAATTCTTTCCTAATTGGTGACATGAACTGTTGGCTAACCTCACCAACGGACCGGTGGCTGCCCTCACCCCACACCCCACAGGGTCACGTAGAACTATGCATTTTAAAAGCTACCCTTGGGTTAATAGATGCGCTGCTGTGACATGCCCCACTGCTCAAAAACATGACGCGTCCCCACATCCACAACGGCCAATTAAGGTCCATGACCCACATCGACCTTATTCTAGCACCAGCGAAATTCCAACCCCACATCTCCCACTTCAAAACAACGAAAATGGAATTCTCCGACCACTGACTGGTCTTGATAACATACCACTTACCTGTCACAGTTGCAAAGGCCCACATTGGTGCAAAATCCGCCCCCAGAGCTCGCATCGCCAGGATTTTCCATGTGGGTGGAAGAGGCAACTTTGGCAAAATTGTTTGTTGCACCGTTTTGCGTGGACCCCATTTCCACATGGGCAACTTTCAAAGAAGACACCATCCACCACTATCGCCATCTCTCATCCAGACGCTCATGAGCCACATCAGCAGTTATATCGCGTGTGCTGGCGGAATTGGCCCACTTGGAGTCCAACATTCCAGCCTCAGGATATAGCCCTGCATGGGGCCAGAAGTGGGCGGAGGCAGCAGCCCGCCTCAATGCACTTGAAAGGCAACACAAACATCGGGTTTGTGTCCAATATAGGGCCACATGCATCACTAAAGGCGACAAGTGCACCGCATACTTCTTCAAAAATTTTTTTGCACCACGCCAGAGCGTGGCCTGCACACAGGTGCAAAGATCGGATAATTCTATTGTGGACACACCAGCCAAAGTGGCAATCAAAACGCAAAGATATTACTCCAAGTTATACCGAGCTGAACCAATTCAGCCAGCCAAAATGGCGGAATTTCTTGACAGAGCTCATATCCGCACCATTTTCTGATACCCGGAAATAATGAATTTAATTACTCCAAACAAATTATGGACTACCATTCGCGGTGCGCCAAACTGAAAATGCCCAGGCCCAGATGGCATTCCATATGAGTTCTACAAAAATTTTTTTAAATATATATCCCCATTGCTGCTAGTCTCACTCAACCAAAGCCTGTTGGAAATGCGCCTCCTACCAGGAGGACATGAGGCCTTTACTGTCACACTCTTCAAGAAAGGGGATAGGCTAGACTTAGCCAACTGGCGCCCCATTTCTTTAACAAACACAGACACCAAAATCCAACAAAAATCATGGCTAACCGTTTAGGGACTGTAGCATCTGCCACCATCTCCCCAGAACAATTTGGTTTCATCCCCAGAAGGTCAATTTGGGATAACGTGCACTCTGTGGCTAATGTGTGTCAGTCCACAGCCTCTGGGGCACTTGTATTCTTGGACCAACAAAAGGCCTATGATAGAGTAAACTGGGAATACCTTAGGGCCTGCCTCCAACAATTCCGCCTACCTCCCCGCTTCATTAACTGGGTGATGCTGCTCACAGAATCTGCAACAATGGCAGTGCGCGGCCCAGGTTTCCTAATGGAAGTAGTCCGTCCTCAAAGGGGCCTGCGACAAGGGGACCCCCTGAGCCCACTCTTATACAACTTCAGCCTTGACCCACTACTGCGAAATGTGATGCCCAACTCACTGGGGTCCATGTGCCAGGCCAAACCCCAGTCAAGATGATGGCATTTGCAGATGATTGCGTGGTGGGGGTGTCTAATAACAAAGATGCACGCGCGCTTGAAGCCCTCATCCAGGAATATTCCCGGGTAAGCAACGCGGCACTGAACGCCTCCAAAACTGAAATCATCCTCCTTGGTCGGTTTCAGAACTGCTGGGCCCCAGCAAGTAGTTCCCAACCCGGCCCATCTGCTCGCCCACGTCCACGCCTTACTAACTCAAAATACACCGCTCCACTGGTGCTCCCCTTTGTGCCACGACCTACCATAGGACCGGTATGCCATCTGGGCGTGTGGTTGGAGGCAGGTGGATACGCGTCAGCAGTAACGGAGTGCCATATACTGGACAACGTGACGAAGAGAATCGCCTCTCTCAGAGCCCACCCTACTACCCTCACTGGCAGGGTTGTTCTTGCCAACTCTATGCTCCTATCCAAAGTCTGGTTCGGAGCCCACGCCATCCCCTTCTCCCCAAGCTTCTTCAAATCCCTGTATGCTTTGCTACAAGGTTGGCTTTGGTCAGGCCGCCCTCCACCAGTAGGGCTAGAGGTCATGTTTGGCCCTCATCATCATGGTGGCATGGGCCTACTTGACTTCAAAGCCCATGCCGCCAAGATCCTGGGCACCTGGATTGCGGCCATCACTGCTCCTACACTCCCATCCCAACACTGGTCCCGCGCGGCCTGCTCCAACTTCTCCTGAGCCTTGGGCCTCAACAATCCATCAAACCCCCACTCCCTGATGAAATACCTCGCATCACACACATCAGCCACAGGTCCTCACGGGACCAAAACCCACTACAAACGAATACTACTCTCCATGCGAAGCGCAGAGTAGAGAATTTGTATTAGTGGACATACAACCCAAAGAGGCCGCCCCTCTCCTCAGTTCACACAAGAGGTACAGGGGCTACCCATCCATGATGGCGTGATCCCCATTCGACCCCAAGTCCTATCCAGGGTGGACTACCTGGACATGATGGACATCCCTTATTCCACTGAGACCCAAAATACTATCTGGAAATACGCACACCATCCTCTGTTGCAGCCTCAAGTCCGCTCCCATGTGTGGCGCTGCCTGAGGCGGGTGTATCATACAGCTGAGCGCTCTAATGCTTTACACTCATCCTGTGTCGTGTGTGGCCAGTATGGAACGCTGTTTCACCGCCTGGAGAAGTGCCCCACCTCTAAAGTAATATGGCGCGAAGTCCAACGTCTGCTAGGCCAGGATCAAACACATCCCTTTTTAGTACTAGATGGTCCCAATCAAACACATCCCTTCAGTCTGTCAAGAGATATGTTTGCTTCATCAATGGCCCCCCCCCCCCCCCCCCCCCCCCCCCCCCCCCCCCCCCCCCCCCCCCCCCCCCCCCCCCCCCCCCCCCCCCCCCCCCCCCCCCCCCCCCTCCCCCTCCCACCCTCCCTTCATGCTCTGGTGGTTGCAATCGCCATGTGGACTATCCACACGATTGTCTTGGATGCCATCGCTGGATCCATCCCCACCCTCCCTGAAGCTGTCCACAGATTTCCAGTCTCATAAGGTGGATCACTTTCAAGTGTGGATGTTTGGATATCTCTCACCACGTCGCCAACAGCTGGTCTCCTCCTGGTTCCCAGTCTGGTTCATCAAATCAGACACCTTCCTCCACACGTGCTCAATAGTGGCTACGCCCCTACACACGTTCCCTCCCCCTTCCCATAAGTGGCGTTCCCGCTGGCAACAAGAGATAGCATCGCTTCTCTGGGGTGCCTCCCCTGGTACTAAGTTTTGTCTCGTCTGAGTCATATTTGGAAGTGTCCATCCCATGGTCGGCCTTCCCCGCAATAAATTTAAATAAAAATACTATACTCTCACTATAAAGATAACATAGGCCTTGAAATAATGAGCTTTATAACTAGACTGGCATCTACCACTATCATTTATGCCTAAAATACTACTTTCTCTTCTAGCTGCAAATGATGTTTTTTAAAAAGAAGCGTATCATTTATCTTATAAGCTTAGTAAGCTATATAGCTAATAGTGTATGCACTAAATACCCTCAAAGGATTGAATGCTATAAAAAGGTGTATAGCCCTCACTTTATTTATAAAACTTATCTTTTTGGTGAATTGCATTCTATAGCTATGATGAGATTAACTTTAGATTATGATATCTGTAAATTCTATAAAATCTAAAGTATCTGAGCTCTACAGTAAATCTCAAGAGTACCTATATATATTACCGCCAACATTGTACTATGAGAAAAGGTTAATTTATAATCTCTTAGCCGCTGAGAGGCTATGCTTAGTTTCAACACCCTTTGACTATTAGCTCAACTTATGTAGGCTAAGTGTCATCTATGATTTTAATAAGCTTTAGTCCCTTCAGAAAAATGATTTATAATCTATGCTCATATAACATGATCAGGATATAGGATTGATACTATATAATATGTCTTTTTTATCAATACTCACTTAACCATCCACTTCTAGTATTAGGTAGGCTTAACTTACTTCACTTAGTTCCATTACAAAAGGATTAGGTACCTTTGGTGAGTGAAGGCTGACAGATAGGCCCTATAATGGCTAAACTTTATACATTGTCATCTACTCTTAATAGCTGTTATGTAGTTAGGATTTATAGACACTATCCATTGATAAGAAATTTATCTCAGCTTATTATGTAATATAAGGTAGTTGAACAAGCATAAGCGTTAAAAGTAGCTAGAAATATCCATAGAAATCAGTAGATTATATATATAATATTCCAATTTGATTATCTATATAACACATTTTAACAAATATCTATCTTAAACATTAAAAACTTGTAGGCTCCTAAATAAGTATATAGGGGATTGCTTTGCTCAACAATAATAATTTTAGATTATACTAGTATCATAAATTCTATATACAGCCCACTTCAGCATACTATCTACTAGAGATGCTATTGTGCTATTACCATGAATTTCAATCTTTTCACAATATTATGAGTGCATGGATTCTGATCTTATCAAACTCACTTAAATACATCAAAAAAAGTTTTCAAGTTGCAAAAAATAAAACTAGTCATGGTAAATTTACAGTTAGCCATCTATAACTAGTAGATGCTTAGGATTTAGTAACTTATATTTACAGATGACCAAGGTTTAGACATCTATGTTGGTAGGCTTTCAATATACTTTCATCAAAGATATGTCTTTTACTTCTCTTTCCTACTATCCCATAGTAACTTATTATCTGTTTTACAAAAAATGTGATAACGAGTAATTATAATGTAAGTATGACCCTAAATTGTGATCCTTCATATCAGATTTTGAAAAATAGCATAGTATCTTATGTCCATACCTTAGGCTTTATCATGATTATCATGTAATGATAGATCAGGAACAATAAACCGGTACTCCTTAGTGTAGGCAGTGTATAAAGAGATTATGTAACATAAGCTAAGATTTGTCATCTAGCTTGCAATAAGTTTTAGGGTGTAAGCAAAATTGGTGCAAATCCTTTAGATCTTCACATCTATAACATTGCAAGGCTAGCCTTGCACGCTCTTTAAGCTACCCAATTACTATAATATATGATTAATTATTCAAATACAGTTAGCTGCAAGTTTATGCACAAAATTCAGATATCATCAAAATTTCATTTGTATATTTTGGTCCGCATTTTATATTTCAAAAATATTACAACTTGAAGGTTCAAACCTTTTTCACAAAGCTCAGATACTTTGCAGTCTAAGCATAAATAATTTGAACATCTGAAATTATGCTTGATCACTTTTTATAAAGCTTATTATAAGTTTTGTGCTGGCGCTGAGGTATCAGGAGTACTTCATACCAGACTTTATAGGATTTATTCCCCTCAGCCCTTTAAACATCTCGCTGAGCCGCCACTTTCTAAATTGACAGTTTGATTCCAACTGACCTAAATTATAACAGGTCTGAAGTGTACATAGCCGTTATTAAGTTGTTAATGCGATAAAACTTGCTTTTACAATGTGTTATTAAGCGTTGTTCTTAATTATTAAGCTGTGGCAAAATATACAAAATGTTTGTGCTAGCCTTGATAAATGATCACCATGTTTATACCATAGTTACTGCTGGATTGTGTAATGTGAGCTAATTTAACACCCTGTCAAAGTTTGTGATGGTGAGCATATCAAACACCCTCCTTTAGAATCAGGTCTCAGTGAAAAGGCTGTTGAACCAATTTTCTGGGTCTGGGATGTCATCAAATGGATAAATCAATATAATGTGAATTAATAATCATTATGTGAATTTAATTCACTCAGTTCACTGATTGATGGGTAAGGTGTAACAGCTTCTTAACACCCAACGCATCAATCCATAAAGCCCAGGACAATGGAATCACTATTATCCATATACCAACTGATGATAAAGATGAGTGTGTGACCTAAATTATGGGTGAGATGAGAAGACATGATGTGGGGATCTAGACAAACTTTATGCTACAGGGCTCCCACTCTTCTATAATTTAATAAGTTTAACCCTGGTAAAGTTTCCAAATTCTATCCATCTTTTATTTGGAGTAATATGTTAAGTTCTCTTGTAGTTTCTAGGTATAAAAGTGTACTTCAGTCTTGATCATGGAAAGTGCATTAATCCAAACCCTTCCAATACAAAATCGCTCATCCAATGCTCCTTGGAAGCCATTTCACTATTGAAGGTCATCCCAAGAGAATCTATAGTTATCTAAAGAAAGAACACCTATGAGCACCCAAAAACTTATATATTTGACTCCACTAATGATATGAAGCTGAGAATAAAGCTTATTTACAGAGCTTCAAGTTGTTACAGTGAAAATGTCAACCACAATATGAAAGATAATTTTAATAAACAGACCCTTTATTGGGTGGAAAGTATAACTAGATGGATTAACACCTCACAATATCTGATACCTTCACTACATTTGAGAAAGCTTACAGTTTCAGAATCATTTGATTTTACCCTACCCATGCACGACCATAACTAGTACTATATGCTGTATAACGAATTTGGTTTACCATTCAACAGCTTATAGATGGAATCTACCTAACTGAGTGTTGTTCTGATCACTCTCACACCACAGATGTATCGTCCTACATGAGAAGGATTAATGGTTCATACAGCCTGACTGCTAATAAGTTAGTTATGGGTGTGGGACCTTACTTCCATCTCTATGTACATCATCCATCATCTCCTCCAGCTTATAGGGTACATAAAGAGGTAAATCTACAATTGGTGTTAGCAGAGCCCAAACTCCAACATCCTTGATTTCTAAAGACCTGCCTTTGCATTTGTCCAAGATAATTTGGAGGCAATCAAATATATTTGAAGCCTCATCAATAACGATAAACCCAAATTGCTCTACTAGACTCTGA
This sequence comes from Massospora cicadina, assembly GCA_022478985.1. Taxonomy (NCBI): domain Eukaryota; kingdom Fungi; phylum Entomophthoromycota; class Entomophthoromycetes; order Entomophthorales; family Entomophthoraceae; genus Massospora; species Massospora cicadina. The sequence continues at coordinate 138,795 of JAKSZP010010575.1, forward strand.
TACTGTTGGATACTTGGTAGCTATTTACCTAATACCTTCAAAACATCATGACTTAGGTACAAGAGCATATGCAACAAGCTTTCTCTGAGTTTGTTGGAAAATCCATATACTTAAATAAGTTTTGGTACAATTACTTCACCAAAAAACATTGATTATAGAGTTGCAATAATACCAGGAACTATCTATAGTGACAGGAATCCAGGGACCTAATGGTCCAAAGGTCCTATTAGGATAGAGCTTTGATGGTGAATAAGGACTTCAGGGGCCGCAAGGGGCCTTTATTCTCCTGGAACCTAAACTTTTTTATTAAAGATGCCAATGATATTTGGAAGGGACAGATGAAGATAATTGAGAATTTATGCAAAAATATGGAAGGAATATTCCAAAAATGTGGTGTACATCCTGATGAAGCCCTTTTGAACATAATATTATCCTGGAAAAATTGTATAGGGAAATGGATAATTTTGTGCATTTACTAAAGTTACCAACAACCATCTTAATCAAATGGAGAAAAATCTTCTAGCCTTGAAGCCCAAGTTAAAACTTGAAGCTCAGATAAGAGCCAACGGTAGTATATTTTGACCTGAAAGTACAAATAGAGAGGAAAGGCACAATGGCTGTTCTTGACCATTGCTGAAATGAATTATAAGATGCCATGGAGAGATAAAAAGACAAGTTTATCAGAGGGGACCCTGAGAGTATGTGGAAGCAAAATCTCTGAGTCTAACTGACTGTGTGCTGCCAGTCATTAGTACTCTTTTAGTTCCTTCCAGCTCTAGAATCAAACCCAATTTAAAATGAGGTTTATTGTTGGGATAGCAAGTTTTGCTTCATTACTAAAAGCTTATGAGAGTGCAATGGAGGAGGCCAATGAGAGAAGAAAGTAAGCATATTCAATTTTTTCTGTGTGAAGCTAGGGAAATTATATACCAACATATGAGAGACTTTCAAACCTGGGCATAGGGCAAGAACGCCTTAATACAAGAGTTTGGGAGCAATAAACCCCTTTTGAACCAGCAATAAGCCATTATGACTATACGTTTTGATAAAAAAGAAAGTCCTATAAACTTTTTAGCAAAATTTATGCCTTTGCTCAGTCTTTAGTCTACAATGAGCAAATTACTTAAAATGACGCCATTATCACAGTTTCTTACCTCAATTAGCAGCATGAAGTTCAATTGCACATAAATTGAACTTAAGTGAAACTTTACATGCATCAAGGACATTAAAGAAGCTCATAATGAGATTTCCAATATTTGGTGAACTAAAATCCTACTACATCCAGACCCTTGGGTTGACCTTAAGTGCATGCCATTAATGGAAAAATGTAACCAACATTATCTATTTAAAGGATGACAACACTACTGAAAAATGTTGAAGACAGTGGTCCAAAGAGGCGGTAAAAGAGTTATCATCGTGAAGAAAGAGGCTCTTTTGTGCTGAAGATTATAAATTTTCTCTACCTAATCCTATATCTTACCATACTATATTTGAAAGCGCCTTTAGTGAGAACAAGGAGAAAATTATCACATCCGAAAATATAGATTTTAACATTGCTTAACATCTTATGATGAAGAAACTTTTCTTTCTCGGTGCAATAACTAATTGCAAACAATTTGATTCAAGGCTGGTACGTTTGGTAATCTCTAAAAGGAGATAAGTGTGCACCTAAAGTTGTGTAAAGGTTGGTCAAGCGTGGTAAAGGGCACAAGGTTAGTTTTTGCCCATTTAAAGTAAGAAAACGCCCCAGCAACACTGGTGACCAGTACAAAAAAATGGCGGTAAGTATCTCACCAGAGATTTTAGCTTGGCAAGAAAAATGCAACCAGTACATCAAAACTCCTCATTTCTCAGTACCTGACATCAGTGGAGAACGGGATTTGTGTTTTTTGGATATTAATATAACAAAGCTTTGGGAGAAGTTCTGTGGTGATGTGCACAAACACTTCCCAGCCATAGTATACGTTGCACCTCTACCTATAACCTGGGGTTGGTTAGACCTAGGGTTTGAAACTGTGCAAGCAGTGGACGAAGATTCACAAATGAATGTGGTGGTTGATTTCACAAATGGTCAACGGGTGGTCAAAATGAAGCGCATGCATTGGACCAAATCTAACAAAATTTTTGTCACTTTTGACTTTTTCCCCACAACGGTGAGACGTGCAGAACTAGAACGCTATCTCTCAGCTGGACTAAAAAGTTTAGGGAATTAAACTATTTTGAAATGCAGCGCTTCACGCTTATGCTGGAGCTTAGCATGGGCAAAACAATTGCAGTGATCACCCCATCTGCGACATTGTGAAAGACTTAACTCAAATCCCACACACTGCAGTTATCAATAATGATGGAAATGAATCTCACACGTTCCATGTTACAGTGGATAGTGCACCTCCTATCTGCACCTATTGTCATGCTTTTGGCCATAAGCACACACCTGCCCTTCCAGAGAGGGCATCACTCAGCAAGAAATTCTCCCAGATGCAATGGGAAGCACTGACTCCCATTATAATCCTGCCATTGACACCAATGCCGCCTTCCTGTGGGGTGTGCAGGGGTGTTATATTCAGGTTAAAACTGTGTCACCACAAGAGTGCAAGAATGCCAAACAGGCCTGTAGAGCAGTGGCCAAGGCAGTGGCTTCAGCAGCAACTGTGATCCCACCTGCCCAAACCCAAGCTGGCATTGAGTCATTTGCAGCTAAAGTAATTTGAGAATTCGCTCACCAATCAAATTGAGCTACCAACCTTCTGACCAAGTTTTGAGTTAGATTCACCTGCACAAGTTTACTATGCACCGATTTAAACTGATTCTCCCAACCCAATCCTCCCCAAAATTTTGGTGACCTCCAATAGTGCACCTCAAGAACACCTCAACGCAAAAAGTCAACCTTAATCAAAAAACACCAAAACTGAAACAAAACAAAACAAAGAAAACCCTTAAGGACACATACATGGGGCTGCAAGCCCATGCACAAACAGCAGCTGCTGAGAAGGTGGTGCAGGAAGGGCAAGGGGCTCTTTCCATTGCACCTAAGGTGTGATGGGGGTCTCTTTCACTATAGGGACGTTGAAAATTGCTAGACAAAGGCCTCGCTATCCCAGGCTAGAAAACTGAGTTTTTCAAAAACAATTTATCTGTGGACATCCTGGCAATTCAGGAATCCCACTGTCCGCATGGTTTCAAGGACACATGAGCAACCATGCTCCTCCCATCTCTTTCTTTTTGGTCACCGCACTGTTGGGTGCATATATGTGTGACTCATAGTTTTAACTTTATATCTCAAAATTTGTATCTCAAAGGTCATGTGCTGGTCATGTCCTTTTAATGGGATTATGAACTGCACGCTATTGCTAATGCTTATGCCTGACCTGTGCGCGGGCTTTCCAGGAGTTCCTCTCAGCTGTAACTTCCCTCCCACTCCCACCTGTTCCATTTGTGGTGGGCGACCTGAACTTCTGGGCCAACCTGGCCACTGACTTCTGGCATTCAACGTCTACCCCTCTGCAGGGGCATGTCAAACTCCACGTTCTAAAAGCCACCTTAGGGCTTTTTGATACTCTCCCCAAGAATGCACCGTTGCTACCCAACATGTCCCTTTCCCAAGTGCACAACAGTCAGCTGAGGTCTATGTCCCACATTGACCTCATTATTGCCACGTTGAACTTTTGCCCCCAAATTGCATACTCTACAATAACAGAAATTTATTTCTCCAACCCCGGGATGGTGTCAATATCCTTCACTTTATCAAGCTCAGCGGCACAGGCGCTGAAGTGGAGCAAACCTCAACAAGCTGATATCACGTCACCCATGTTTTCATCATGGGCGGACACTGAAACTTTGGCACTGGAGTTTGTTAAACCATTCTGTGATGATCCACTTTCTACCTGGTCAGCCTTCAAAGCAAACACCATCCTTCAGGAACACCACATCTTATTGCGACGCTCTCAAGCTGTCTCAGAAGTCATTAAGTGCATGCTAGTGGAAGTGACACACCTGGAGTGTAATGTCCCTGCTTCAGGGTACAGCCTAACATGGGGTTACAAGTGGGTAGAAGTGTCTTCTCGTCTCTACGCACTGGTAAAACAACACAAAAATTGCATTTGTTCAGTTTAAGGCAAAAAAATAAAAGCAGGTGACAAGTGCTCCGCCTACTTTTTCAGCAAATTCTTCACACTGTTACAGAGCTTGGCATGCACACAGGTGAGGCGTCTGGACGACTGTGTCACAGATACTCCAGACAATGCGGCAGTCAAAGTTCATAAGTTTTTCTTTAAGTTTGATAATTCTGAACCTGTCAAACCTTCCACAAGTGATGAGTTTCTTGATGGTGCATAGATCTGCACCGTTTTCTGATACCTGGAGTTATTAAATTTAATTACTCGTGATGAACTCTGGTATGCCATTTGTGGTGCACGCACAGGAAGTGTCCAGGTTCAGATGTGATTCCATATGTTTTCTACAAAAAGTATTTAAACAATTCTCTTCACTAAGCTTGCCTCAATGAACAAATGCCTTTTAGAAACGCGCCTCCTTCCTGGGGGTCAGGATGCCTATATGATAACGCTGTATAAGAAAGGGGATAAGCTGGACTTGGCCAACTGGCGCCCATATCACTTACTAATACAGATACTAGGTTATTCACTAAAATCTTGGCCAACCGCCTAGGGGAAGTTGCTTATGAGGGAATCTCCTCTGAGCAGTTCAGTTTTATCCTTAAGCGGTTGATATGGGACAACATATACACCATAGCTCATGTCTGTCAATCCTCAGCTACTGGGGCGCTTGTTTTCTTAGACCAACAAAAATATTATGATAGGATCAACTGGGATCACCTCAAAGCCTGCCTCCAAAAATTCCACCTCCCCAACCAGTTCATAAATTGGGTGATGTTGCTCACAGAATCTTCCACAATGGCTATGCATGGCCCCAGTTATCTCTCTGATGTGGTTAACCCTCAAAGAGGTATCCGCCAAGGGGACCCTTTAGCCCACTCTTATAAAATTTGAGCCTCAACCCACTTTTACACAATGTGAATGCACGCCCTGCTGGTGTCCATGTGCAAGGCCAAGCACAAGTTAAGATGCTAGCATTTGCTGGCGATTGCGTGGTTGGGGTGTCTAACAACCATGATGCACAAGAGCTGGAGGCAACTATCCAGGATGACTCCAGGGTCAGTAACGCCGCTCTGATGCCTCCAAAATTGAAACCATTCTCCTCAGCTGGTACCAAGCCCGTTGGTCAACAGTGCTTTGTAATCAGCCTGTTCCAGCAACTAGCTCTCTGGTTCACTTGCCCCAACCACCCCTACCACCCCGCTTGTTCTCTCTTTCATGCCAAGACCCGCTGCTAGTCCAGTGCGCCATTTGGGAGTGTGGCTGGAGGCAGGAGGGTTCGCCTCATTGGTAATGGAGCACCACATACTAGACAATGTCACAAAGCGCATCGCCTCCCTCAGAGCTACCAGACTTTTCTCATAGGCCGGATTGTGCTTGCAACTCTATGCTCCTATCAAAAGTCTGGTTTGTGGCCCAAGCCATCGCCTTTTCCCCTCTTTCTTCACCTCTTTATATGCCCACCTACAAGGGTGGTGTCAAAATCTGAGGATCGCTCGCTTGATTAACTAAATCCTGCATGGTAAATTGGGCTGAAGTATGGACAGTGGATCTTTGATTTAGCCAGTTGCTTACAGTTTTTGAACTGTTCAAAAATGCACTATGAATATAAAAACAGCTCCAATTTTTCCATCTGACTTTGGGTTCAATTTTCCCTTCATAATCGGGAACTTCAGCTGAGGCAGGCAAAGTTGCAAGCTGTGGATCCTGAGATCCCAGCTTACCAACACTCTCCAAAAGTGACTTAGGATACAAATAAAACTAAAATATAATAAAATAGACTTTTATTAGACTAGATTATTTGATAATAATTCATTAGGTCAGGCGCCAGTATTTATACCTCTAGGGCATCTACTGGTCATATTCCAGCACAAAATTCAACAGCTTTATTACCACCTCAGTTCGGCCTACAACTGAAACCTTTTCATAGGTTCATTAATGGCAAAATACTCTCAAAATTGGGAGGATTTCAGGCACAAAAATTGCAATAAAAGCATGAAAAATTGTCCTAAGATCTTCTGGATCTCAGTTTCATCATAATGCTGATGAAACACACCTTCTGTGAAATTTTGGCCTCAATTGAAGTAAATGACACACCCCTAATTGGGACGTCGGCAGGCCTCTTCCTCAATAGCACTAGATAACCCCTTTTGGGTGGTCCATGCAAGTGCTATCATGCCAATTACACATATCAACATACAAATTTTCCGCCCTAGGGCGGAAAATTGATTACGTTGTTTGTTTGATTGTCCCTGGGACTTTTTAAATGTAACTTTGGTTTGTCCCCAAATAAGTTTGTATAAAAATTTCTTAAAATTAGTTTCAATTAACTGGGACTAGTTGCTGAGGATTGGGGCAGAGATAATTGGCCCAACTGACTTTTCTTTCTCGTTGCAAACACTTTTGAAACCCATTCAATTCAAGACTAAATCTAGTTTGATAATCTCATAGAGGGGATTAGTCTGCGCCCATGTCTGGGAGCAGTTGGGCAAGCAAGGCAAGAGGAGCAGGCGGAAGGCCTGCGGCCTCTAACGTTTGAAAACGCCCCAGAGAATTCGGCGGAATAGAAAAAAAATCTAAAAAAACTGGCGGTCACAATTTCCCCAGAGATACTCGCGTGGCAAGTACAATGCAACCAGTACATCAATACGCCACAATTCCAGCCACTTTCGTCGGTGGAATTTGGAGTCTGTGTGTATCTGGACATCAAAAAACGGCCCTATGGGAAAAATTTTGTGAAGATGTACACAAAATTTTCCCAACCGCGGTGTACGTTGCACCTCACTCCATGTCACGCGGTTGGCTGGACCTAGGTTTTGAAAGCAAAATAGCAGCAGACGAGGCTGCAGTGGTGCGCGTAGTGGTCGACCACCCCGAAGGGCAATGAGTCATCAAAACTAAACGCACCAGATGGACAAAATCAAACCAAATTTTCCTCACATTTGACTTTTTGCCTACTACGGTAAAACGTGACATTTTGGAGCAACACCTGAAAGATGGTCTCGCCATATATGGCAAAATACAATCTTTCGAAATGCAATGTTTCACGCTGATGCCACACCTGTGCACCGGCAAAGCCATCGCAGTTCTGACCCCAACTGAGGAGATCGCAAAGGACCTAACCCAGATCCCACACTCCACCTTTATTGACATCGCAGGGCACACCACCCACCCATTCCAGGTAACTGTGGACAGCGCGCCCCCCATTTGCACCCACTGTGACGCATTCGGCCATAAGGCACACGCGTGCCCCATTAAAGAGGGTGTTACATTCCAAGAGCACCCCTCGGCAGCCATGGCCAGCGGAGAGGTGCACTACGAACCAACCGCAAGCACCAAAGAGGCTTTCCTGTGGGGAGCACAAGGCTGCTACCTATTGGTAAAGCCCATCTCCCCACAGGAGCAGAAGAAGGCCAAGCAGGCCTGTAGGACTGCAGCCAAGGAAGCGGCCAAGGTCACCACCACCATCCCACACTCACAACGCCAGGAGGACATGGAGACCTTCGCGGCGGAAGCAACTTGGGAATCCATTACCCAATCAGATTGGGAGGCCCAAGCTGAACGGGCCACTCAATCTGAGGATCTGATGGGAGATTTGATCTCACCCAATCGCTGCACCCAAGCCCCGATTGAAACTGACTTGGGACCTATCCCAACCGAAAATTTTTTTTTTGCCCCACTTGACGGTGCACCAAACTTATCCGCACCGCAAAAAATTCGTCCGACGTCAGGAAAACAAAAAGTGAAGGCCAAAGCCAATGAGACTCTTTCCACAAAAATTAACAAAAACCCCGATAGCGTTGCTGCTAATACCCATGCTGCTGTGAAAGCCCGTGGGGACCTGGAAGAGGCTGGTGGGCCAGGGGGCCCACCCCCTTGCACCTAAGGTGCGATGGGGGAAACCTTCACTCTAGGGACGCTGAATATCGCCGGACTCAAGGCCTCCCCATCCCGGGCTAGGAAACTGAGTTTTTTACAAAATAATTTACCTGTGGATATCCTGGCCATCCAGGAAAACCACTGTCCACGAGGTTCCAAGGATGCTTGGAAAACAATGCTCCTACCATCCCTATCCTTTTGGTTGAAGCACTGTGGGGTGCTAATTTGGAAAAACAATTTTTTCAAATTCACATCCTCAGAAACATTCCTAAATGACCGAGTGCTCGTTGTCACCTTCTCATGGGCCAATGTTGCACACACAATTGTCAACATTTACGCCCCAAATGGTGCACAAGAGCGTCAGGAATTTTTCTTGTTGGTCAAATCCCTCCTGCTACCCCCCAATTCTTTCCTAATTGGTGACATGAACTGTTGGCTAACCTCACCAACGGACTGGTGGCCGCCCTCACCCCACGCCCCACAGGGTCACATAGAACTACGCATTCTAAAAGCCACCCTTGGGTTAATGGATGCGCTGCCGTGACATGCCCCACTGCTCAAAAACATGATGCATCCCCACATCCACAACAGCCAATTAAGGTCCATAACCCGCATTGACCTTATTCTAGCACCGGCGAAATTCCAACCTTACATCTCCCACTTCAAAACAACGAAAATGGAATTCTCCAACCACTGACTGGTCTTGATAACATACCACTTACCCGTCACAGTTGCAAAGGCCCCACATTGGTGAAAAATCCGCCCCCCAGAGCTTGCGTCACCAGGATTTTCCACGTGGGTGGAAGAGGCAACTTTGGCAAAAATGTTTGTTGCACTGTTTTGTGCGGACCCCATTTCCACATGGGCAACTTTCAAAAAAGACACCATCTGCCACTATCGCCATCTCTCATCCAGACGCTCACAAGCCACATCGGCGGTTATATCGCGTGCACTGGCAGAATTGGCCCACTTGGAGTCCAACATTCTAGCCTCAGGATATAGCCCTGCATGGGGCCAGAAGTGGGCGGAGGCAGCAGCCCGCCTCAATGCACTTGAAAGGCAACACAAACATCGGGTTTGTGTCCAATATAGGGCCACACGCATCACTAAAGGTGACAAGTGCACCGCATACTTCTTCAAAAAATTTTTTGCACCACGCCAGAGCGTGGCCTGCACACAGGTGCAAAGATTGAATAATTCTATCGTGGACACACTGGCTGAAGTGGCAATCGAAATGCAAAGATATTACTCCAAGTTATACCAAGCTGAACCAATTCAGCTGGCTGAAATGGCAGAATTTCTCGACAGAGCTCATATCCGCACCATTTTCTGATACCCGGAAATAATCAATTTAATTACTCCAAATGAATTATGGACTACCATTCGCGGTGCGCCAAACTGAAAATGCCCAGGCCCAGATGGCATTCCATATGAGTTCTACAAAAATATTTTAAATACATATCCCCATTGCTGCTAGCCTCACTCAACCAAAGCCTGTTGGAAACGCGCCTCCTACCAGGAGGACATGAGGCTTTTACAGTCACACTCTTCAAGAAAGGGGATAGGCTAGACTTAGCCAACTGGCGCCCCATTTCTCTAACAAACACAGACACCAAAATTTTAACAAAAATCATGGCTAACCATTTAAGGACTGTAGCATCTGCCACCATCTCTCCAAAACAATTTGGTTTCATCCCCAGAAGGTCGATTTGGGATAACGTGCACTCTGTGGCTAATGTGTGTCAGTCCACAGCCTCTGGGGCACTTGTATTCTTGGACCAACAAAAGGCCTATGATAGAGTAAACTGGGAATACCTTAGGGCCTGCCTCCAACAATTCCGCCTACCTCCCCGCTTCATTAACTGGGTGATGCTGCTCACGGAATCTGCAACAATGGCTGTGTGCGGCCCAGGTTTCCTAACGGATGTAGTCCATCCTCAAAGGGGCCTGCGACAAGGGGACCCCCTGAGCCCACTCTTATACAACTTCAGCCTTGACCCACTACTGCGAAATGTGAATGCCCAACTCACTGGGGTCCATGTGCCAGGCCAAACCCCAGTCAAGATGATGGCATTTGCAGATGATTGCGTGGTGGGGGTGTCTAATAACAAAGATGCACGCGCGCTTGAAGCCCTCATCCAGGAATATTCCCGGGTAAGCAACGCGGCACTGAACGCCTCCAAAACTGAAATCATCCTCCTTGGTCGGTTTCAGAACTGCTGGGCCCCAGCAAGTAGTTCCCAACCCGGCCCATCTGCTCGCCCACGTCCACGCCTTACTAACTCAAAATACACCGCTCCACTGGTGCTCCCCTTTGTGCCACGACCTACCATAGGACCGGTATGCCATCTGGGCGTGTGGTTGGAGGCAGGTGGATACGCGTCAGCAGTAACGGAGTGCCATATACTGGACAACGTGACGAAGAGAATCGCCTCTCTCAGAGCCCACCCTACTACCCTCACTGGCAGGGTTGTTCTTGCCAACTCTATGCTCCTATCCAAAGTCTGTTTGGAGCCCACGCCATCCCCTTCTCCCCAAGCTTCTTCAAATCCCTGTATGCTTTGCTACAAGGTTGGCTTTGGTCAGGCCGCCCCCCACCAGTACAGCTAGAGGTCATGTTTGGCCCTCATCATCATGGTGGCATGGGCCTACTTGACTTCAAAGCCCATGCCGCCAAGATCCTAGGCACCTGGATTGCGGCTGTCACTGCTCCTACACTCCCATCCCAACACTGGTCCCGCGCGGCCTGCTCCAACTTCTCCTGAGCCTTGGGCCTCAACAATCCATCAAACCCCCACTCCCTGATGAAATACCTCGCATCACACACATCAGCCACAGGTCCTCACGGGACCAAAACCCACTACAAACGAATACTACTCTCCATGCGAAGCGCAGAGTAGAGAATTTGTATTAGTGGACATACAAACCAAAGAGGCCGCCCCTCTCCTCAGTTCACACAAGAGGTACAGGGGCTACCCATCCATGATGGCGTGATCCCCATTCGACCCCAAGTCCTATCCAGGGTGGACTACCTGGACATGATGGACATCCCTTATTCCACTGAGACCCAAAAGACTATCTGGAAATACGCACACCATCCTCTGTTGCAGCCTCAAGTCCGTTCCCATGTGTGGCGCTGCCTGAGGCGGGTGTATCGTACAGCTGAGCGCTCTAATGCTTTACACTCATCCTGTGTCGTGTGTGGCCAGTATGGAACGCTGTTTCACCGCCTGGAGAAGTTCCCCACCTCTAAAGTAATATGGCGCGAAGTCCAACGTCTGCTAGGCCAGGATCAAACACATCCCTTCAGTCTGTCAAGAGATATGTTTGCTTCATCAATGGCCTCCCCCTCCCACCCTCCCTTCGTGCTCTGGTGGTTGCAATCGCCATGTGGACTATCCACACGATTGTCTTGGATGCCATCGCTGGATCCATCCCCACCCTCCCTGAAGCTGTCCACAGATTCTGGTCTCATTTGGTGGATCACTTTCAAGCGTGGATGTTTGGATATCTCCCACCACGTCGCTGGCAGCTGGTCTCCTCCTGGTTCCCAGTCTGGTTCATCAAATCAGACCCCTTCCTCCACACGTGCTCAATAGTGGCTACGCCCCCTACACACGTTCCCTCCCCCTTCCCATAAGTGGCGTTCCCGCTGGCAACAAGAGATAGCATCGCTTCTCTGGGGTGCCTCACCTGGTACTGAGTTTTGTCTCGTCTGAGTCATATTCAGAAGTGTCCATCCCATAGTCGGCCTTCCCCGCAATAAATTTAAATTTAAATAATTGGCCCAACTGTGCAGATGTATTTGGCCCGAGCTGCTGATAGAATAATTCATTAAATTGACATTAAGTTGATCAACTTGGCCGAGTAGTTTCAGAGAAGGCTAACCTAAATGTGCGGGGATATTTGGAATGAGCTTTAGTAATATAATTAAATCCACGTAGCATTAATTGGCCCAAGCCATGTTATTGTACTAGGTTTTAATTAGATTATTAGTTCAAGCATTAGGTGGGAAAATCAGCCCAATCTGTAGGTTGTCAAAGGGTTTATTTTTGAGTCAACCACAGAATTTGACAGGTGGCTTTGAGTAGCCACCCTCCCCCTGTGCTTGGATGTCATGTTTGGCCCTCGCTATAGTGGTGGTATGGGCCTGTTCAACTTTGAGGCCCATGCTGCCAAAATACTTGGCACCTGGATCGCTGCAGTCAACAACCCTAAGATAGAACAGCACTGATCATGCGCAGCCCACTCTAAATTTTCCCACGCACTTTGCCTCTGCAATCCTACTTAAACCCATTTTCTGCTTAACTATCTGGGCTCTCATCCCTCTGCCACAGGCCCACATGGGACGCCGCCCCACTTCAAGTATTCTCATCTCCATGCAAAGCGCTGAGTGGAGAATTACATCAGTGGACACACCGCCCAGAGAGGTCTCCCTACTCCTTGTTTCAAACAAGCAGCTCATGGCAAGTCATTTTGAAAAGCCTGGTACCCCAATGACCTCCATCATTGCCCGTGTGAACTACCTTGACAAGCTGGACATCCTGTACTCTCTGGAGACCAAGAAGGACATTAGGCGGTACATTCACCATCCTCTGTTACAATCTCAGATTCGCGTTCATGTGTGGAGATGCCTGAGAAAGGTGACCAGACGGCTAAGTGGTCCAATGCCTCTCAGTCTTCATGCATTGTGTGTGGTCAAAAAGAGTCATTAGTCAATTAGTTGGAAGATTGCCCGCCATCACAAGCAATCTGGCGGTATGTTATGCGCCTATTTTGCCAGGAACAAGTACAGACTTTCACCTTTCTACAAACAATTTTGCCTTTTCCATGACCTCCCCTATTCACCCTTCTCTCTGCACCTTAATTGTTGCAATAGCAATATCAATAATCCAACTATTGTCATTGATGCTCTTTCTGGCACTACCCTAACACTCCATGAAGCTGTGCGTCACTTCCACTCTCAAATTACGGATTACTTCTAGGCTTGATTGTTTGGCCACATGCCATCCCATCAACGCTGGTTGGTGTCATCCTGATTCCTCATATGGTTCCTCTCATTGGACCCTTTCCTTAATTCATGTTTGGTTTTGGACCAGGCCTCCCCTGACACTCCCCCTCTTCCTTCCACTGGCAGTCCTTCTTGCAACAGGAGGTAGCTTCAGCTCCTCTGGGGTGCCCCTATGTTTTCTTGGTGTTCTGTTGTTGATGTTTATTGGAAGTTTCCACCCCATGGTCAGCCTTCCCTGAATAAAATTTAAAAATTTAAATTTAAAATCTTCTGATGGGCCACTCATGCTCCTCACTTTGCCTTCACAGTTTGGGAGATTGGTAACCAGGGTTGCTGTTAAAATTTTATATGATCTCTGTGCTTGCAATTATTGTTAGTGGATCCCCAGTGAAAGTTATCTTAAAGCTTATGAAAAGGATCAATGCACCCCTGATTTTTCCCACTATATGGAGTACAGAGCTGCAGGCCCCAGTGTAAGATATCTATTGGGGCCTATACTTTAATTACTATCCAATTTGTAAGCTACTCTTGGTTAGCTCTTCTGTGCCCTTGAAAAACTGAGATATGAGTTACTGTTGAGGACCCAATTATTTTGTGACTACGATGTTGTGGTTCACTAAGCTAAAGGATATTTATGCTTGTTGAAGAACCATGTTCCATTGGTGTTCTAAACCTCTAAGAATATTAAAGCAGGTGTCAAAGCATGATCCTGACTTTAGAATTGGATGATAAGACTGGTCAAAATGAACACCATATTCAATGCCCTCGGGTGCATCTACCACCACATGTGATTGATGAAAAAGAAGGGATGCATTATATTTGACAGAAATAAAGTTGATACCCTTAGAACAGCTAAATTTTTATCAACGCAATGGCCCACAAAAATGTCCTCCCAGAAGCTTATTAGATATTTGAAGACTCAACAAACCCTCAGTAATAAAGATATTTTTCTCCTGGGTTTTTTCTTCTGCATATGTTGGAACCATCTATGTGCTTCTAGCTAACAAACTGACAATCTCATATGATGGGACATAGAACACCAGTAGTTTACTTACAGTATCTACCCTTCAATAAAACCAATTGTGTTCAAGATTTTAAAGGGCTTTAGGGATATTAAATTAGAGACATCTCTCATTGTGGATCTCGTTGAAACTTAATCTATGAAGGAATTAAACAGTCAAAAAAGGAAGAAGTTTTAGTAAGTTACATGGGAATGAACAAATCTGTCCTCAACCTCCAGATATGATTTTATAAAATGAAAGGTTTGTTCACAAAATAGATATGGGGCTATATGGATACATGAGGCCAAAGCAACAACTCGTTGAATCATGGTACCCAGTCTGGTTTATGCATATGGACCCCTTCCTCCACACCTGCTCCATGATAGGGTAAACCCCTTCAGAGTAAGGCATCCAACCCCCCTATACCTAGCGGTACCAGCTGGCAACAGGGGTAGCTCGTCTACTCTGGGGTGCCTAAATATCGCTATATTTCACCTCCCCCTATCCCATTACATATATCGATATTGTCTGTCCCCTGGTCAGCTTACCTCAGTCAAATAAAATAAAATAAAACATAGATATGGGGGTGCTAGCCTTATCCAAACTGGCCCTAATGAACTAATAAAGCGGAAGAGTCTCAATTTATTACTGAATCAGAAAAATCACTATATTCAAGACTTTTGGTAGTCTCCTAAGCCTTTGTCATCGTCCCTCTTGCTCCATTTATAAAAAGAATGGGAATCACTGAGTTTTCATGTACTACCAAAATCTTTACTCAGTGACTGAGAAGGATAGCTACTCTCTGCCCTATATTAACGATTAATTACGTTTTCTTGCTGGTGTCAGTATTTCTTGGTCATGGTATCACCTGTGGTTATTGGAAGATCGATCTAGATCCACAAGGCCAAGCTAAATACTCCATAATCGCCAATGAAGGACTATTCAACTGAATCATATGCCACAGGGCTTTTCAATGTCCCACCCACTTTTCAGTGAGCCATAGACTTAAAGATAGACGACTTAAATGTTATTGTGCGTTTAGGTGTACTTTGATGACACTAGGGTATTCACAAAACCTTAATGGCATCTTTAACATCTCTAAAAAGTTTTTAATCAATTATTAAAAACTTTACTAAACTTAAGCCTCCCAAATGCTCATTTTTTCAGCCCAAATGCATTTCCTTGGCCATAAGGTTATAAAAAAGGGATCTAAACTATACCAACAAAGGTACTTCTATTAAGAAAATAAACTCCCAAAATTTGATGGACAATAAGGTGTTCCTTAGGATGGAGGGCTGATACATAAAATTATCCCACATTTAGCTGACCTTACTAAACCCTAAGTATTTTATTTCAAAAGCTGTTTCATATAAGTAAAGACCTGATAAATACAAAGCCTATAGCCTCTTTAGGTGTTCCTTAGTTACAGAAACTGTCCACATTCACCCAAAAATCAGCCTTTCTTGCTGTTTACCAATGTTGATGATGTGCTTTGGGTGGTAGATTAGCTCAATTAGAAGATCAACAAGTGTAACATCTGGTTTTCTACATTAGTAAGACCTTGCCAAAGGACAAAAGAAACTTTAGCATCACCAAAAAGAGTGCTTGGATGTGCTCCTTGCCATCAAGTATTTTTGTCTATACTTATATGAGACCCATTATACTATTGTCACACACCATGTCTCCCTCAAGGGGTTATATAAGATGAAAGATCCTGTTGAAAGGCTAGTGAGATGGGCACTACAATTGCAGAATTATGATTTCATGATGGTACATAACGTCAGAACCACTCACCAGAATGTGGACTTATTGTCTATTAAGCCAATATATCTGTGTTAGTTTCTTAGGAAAAACGCATATATGGCTTATTGGACAGCCCAACAAATGGGTACTGGAGATACTAGAGACCAAAGATGAATTAAAACTATGTTAACTAATACTCAAATCAAGTAAGGGATGCTTTATAATCTAGTCAATGAGTAGTGGCTACCCTATGTGCATCTTATTCTTAAACAAAAACTACTCTTCAGGGGCATTCCAGTGTGGGCCATGGTGCCATAAAAAACTTAAAAATGGGTAATAAATAGCTTTTATTATGACCGTATTCTTGAGGAAAACATGAGGTGTTAAGCAATCCTAACATTTAAGAATCAAAAATGTTCAATTCCTTTATATAACATCAATTGGTGGCTTTGACGCCATTAAAAATGGTCATTATTTAATGTGGTGGGCCCTGTCAACTGGCCTTCACGGCCATTGATATATTATTCATGCCATTGAACACTTAACTAAGTGGGTCAAAGTTATCTCTGTCCCTGCATTCACAGTTAAGACTATAGCCCTAAATTCTTCATCTATATTTTTACATGACAGAGATACACCCAAAATCTGTTTTCTGATAACAGGGTAACCTATACTTTTCAAATAGTACAAAAGTTGACATCTTTATTCAGTACCATCCGACGTCTAAATCTCCCTACAATTCTTTAATAATGGGGAGTTTCAAAAAGTGAATGTGACTCTTGTATCTATTTCCTGAAAGATGGCAGCTATCAAACTAAAGCGATAAAATTAGTATCTTTCTCCTGTAACAGATCAGGAGGTACCTGATCCATACATTGCTTCAGATTGGGCGGTGTTCAATCCAAATATTGCTTTAATCTAAAGGGCCTTGAACTTGAGGAAGTTGGAGCTAGTGAGATTTGACATCCTGAAACCAAAATGCATCTGTGAAAATATGACGTCGGGCTTATGAACAGCGCAGATGATGATCCAATGGGATGTGGAGTCTTTGTAAGCAATGTGCTGGATGGTATTTAAGAGAGCCTAGCATAGGAGGGAGCTTACTAGTACTTGTGGAGCGCTATTTATTGGTGGATGTTGTGGCCCTGAATGGCCAGGTGCATCTTCTATGAAAAAACCAGAAAATCTAATAAAAATCGCTTACTAACAGAAAACAATATTTTATTAAAATAGATATTGGATCGAAGTATGAGCTCAACTAGTGAGCTTAGCGTGGCATTGGCATCGTTCTTAGCCCTTTCTTGGACCCAGACCCTGTTGTTGATGTGCAGCGTCGTAGGGATAGTGGTGTGGGAATATATGGCAATGATGAGGCATGGAGGAAGGATTTAGGGATGGGCTTCAGCAGGCCTATCCCTTGTATGGTCAGCAACGTGGCTCATACTTCCCAATTCCTTCATGGCATATTGGTGCAAACCCGCCCGTTACACCTCCACTTTACTGAAATACAGGATGATTTATCATTAGCTCATAAAATGTTTCCTTTTTAGCATTTTATGGGAGAGAACTAAGATTATCCAGCAGCACTCAACCATTGCTGAATGCTTCAGTATCTGAAAATGCTGAGTTGACTATGAAGGCTTTATCTGATGAATTTATTCAGTTGCAAGCAGTTTACACTGAAGAAGTATTTAATTACCAAAATAGTACCATGGGATAGAACGCTTATTAAGAAATTTTACAATATTAGATTGGACATCTTGTCCTATATCATCAACATCCAGGTGAGTGACTAAACAAACTAAAGATCCAGGTTATGACCATATTGATCATTTATGAAGATTGTTTCAAGTATTACATTAAAAATGATGTCCATAGTACCTTAATAAAATTGGGTTCATAGATTCCTTTAAGTTTTTGTCCCCATATGTTAGGATCTTGAGGGGGCACTGTCAGAGTTTGTAATGACGAGCTCTCTTACACTATCAAAGTTTGTAATGTTGAGCGAATTAAAGACCCTGCTCATAATTAGGTCTCAGTGAATTGGCCATTGCGCCACCTAGATAGATCTTTGATGTACCTAAATGAGAAATATAACATAATGTAAGTCAGGTTTTTTATGAGGAACTGGTCTACTTAGTTCACCAATTGATAGGTCAGGTGAACCAACTTCTTGAAACCCAACGCATCAATCCATAAGTCCCAGGATAATGGTGTCACAACTATCCAGACGCCAATGGATGACAAAGACCATTGTTTGACCCTTATACTGGATGAGAAGCAAAGGCCTGATTAGGGAGGGCCTAGACGTTTACATGACACAAAGCAAGAACTTACTCTATAGGTAATGATAAATTTTAACCATTATGGTTTTAAAATTTTTCTCCTTTTATTTGTTGTAGTTTTTTATGTTTAATTGTAACTTTAAGACGTCAAAATGCACTGCATTCTTGACCATAGAAAGTTCTAATACAAACCCATACTAGACAAAGTTCTCTGACAAAGTTCCTTGGAAGCCATTTCAAAAGTAAGGCCATCCCAAGAGAATTTTGAATCTCTGAACAGAACACCTCTGGACACCAAAATCTCATACTATCAGCTTCACGCTGTTAGCTAAGATAAGAGGGACTATTTTATGTGCTTAGTATATACTTTTCTTTCTTGTTGCAAACACTTTTGCAACCTATTCAATTCAAGACTAAATCTAGTTTGATAATCTCACAGAGGAGATTAGTCTGCGCCCATGTCAGGGAGCAGTTGGGCAAGCAAGGTAAGAGGAGCAGGCGGAAGGCCCGCGGCCTCCAATGTTCAAAAACGCCCCGGAGAATCCAGCAGAATAGACAAAAATCTCAAAAAACTGGTGTTCACAATTTCCTTGGAGATACTCACGTGGCAAGCACGATGCAACCAGTACATCAACACGCCACACTCCCAGCCACTTTCATCAGTGGAATTTGAAGTCCGTGTGTATCTGGACATCCAAAAAACAGCCTTATGGGAAAAATTTTGTGAAGATGTAACAAAAATTTCCTGACCACGGTGTACGTTGCACCTCACTCCATGTTGCGCAGTTGGCTGGACCTAGGTTTCAAAAGCAAAATAGCAGCAGATGAGGCTGCAGCGGTGTGCATAGTGGTTGACCTCCCCAAAGGGCAACAGGTCATTGAAACCAAATGCACCAGATGGACAAAATCAAACCAAATTTTCCTCACGTTTGACTTTTTGCCTACTACGGTAAAACGTGACATTGTGGAGCAACACCTGAAAGATGGTCTCGCCATATACGGCGAAATACATTTTTCAAAATGCAACGCTTCACGCTGATGCCACACCTGTGCACCGGCAAAGCCATCGCAGCTCTGACCCCAACTGAGGAGATCGCGAAGGACCTAACCCAGATCCCACACTCCACTTTTATTGATATTGCAGGGCATACCACCCACCCATTCCAGGTAACCGTGTACAGCGCGCCCCCCATTTGCACCCACTGTGATGCATTCAGCCATAAGGCGCATGCATGCCCCATCAAGGAGGGTGTCATATTCCAAGAGCACCCTTTGGTGGCCATGGCCAGCGGAGAGGTGCACTACAAACCAACTGCAAG
Organism: Massospora cicadina; assembly: GCA_022478985.1. Classification (NCBI taxonomy): domain Eukaryota; kingdom Fungi; phylum Entomophthoromycota; class Entomophthoromycetes; order Entomophthorales; family Entomophthoraceae; genus Massospora; species Massospora cicadina. Next base: position 158,145 of record JAKSZP010010575.1, read on the forward strand.
CACCAAGGAGGCTTTTCATGGGGAGCACAAGGCTGCTACCTAAAGGTAAAGCCCATCTCCCCTCAGGAGCGGAAGAAGGCCAAGCAGGCCCATAGGGCTGCAGCCAAGGAAGCGGCCAAGGTCACCACCACCATCCCACACTCACAACGCCAGGAGGACATGGAGACCTTCACGGTGGAAGTGACTTGGGAATCCATCACCCAATCAGATTGGGAGGCCCAAGCCGAACGGGCCACTCAATCCGAGGATCTGATGGGAGATTTGATCTCACCCAATTGCTGCACCCAAGCTCCAGTCAAAACTGACTTGAGACCTATCCCAACTGAAAATTTTTTTTTGACCCACTCGACAGTGCACCAAACTCATCTGCACCGCAAAAAATTCATCCAACGTTGGGAAAACAAAAAGTGAAGGCCAAAGCCAACGCGACTCTTTCCGCAAAAATTAACAAAAACTCTGATAGCATTGCTGCTAACACCCGCGCTGCTGTGAAAGCCCGTGGGGACCTTGAAGAGGCTGGTGGGCCTGGGGCCCACCCCCTCACACCTAAGGTGCGATGGGGGAAACCTTCACTCTAGGGACGCTAAATATCGCCAGACTCAAGGCCTCCCAATCCCAGGATAGGAAACTGAGTTTTTTACAACACAATTTACCCGTGGATATCCTGGCCATCCAGGAGTCCCACTGTCCACGAGGTTCTGAGGAAGCTTGGAAAACAATGCTCCTCCCATCCCTATCCTTTTGGTCGAAGCACTGTGGGGTGCTAATTCAGAAAAATAATTTTTTTAAATTTAACATCCTCAGAAACATTCCTAAATGGCTGAGTGCTCGTCATCACCTTCTCGAGGGCTGATGTTGCACACGCAATTGTCAACATCTATGCCCCAAATGGTGCACACGAGCATTGGGAATTTTTCTCGTCAGTCAAATCCCTCCTGCTACCCCCTGATTCTTTCCTAGTTGGCAACATGAACTGTTGGCTAACCTCACCAACGGACTGGTAGCCTCCCTCACCCCAAGCCCCACAGGGACACGTAGAACTACGCGTTCTAAAAGCCACCCATGGGTTAATGGATGTGCTGCTGCGACATGCCCCACTGCTCAAAAACATGACGCGTCTCCACATCCACAATGGCCAATTAAGGTCCATGACCCGTATCAACCTTATCCTAACACTGGCGAAATTCCAACCCCACATCTCCCACTTTATAACAATGAAAATGGAATTCTCCAACCACTGACTGGTCTTGATAACCTACCACTTACCTGTCACAGTTGCAAAGGCCCCACATTGGTGTAAAATCCACCCTAAGCTCGCGTCACCAGGATTTTCCACGTGGGTGGAAGAGGCAACTTTGGCAAAATCGTTTGTTGCACCATTTTGTGCGGACCCCATTTCCACATGGGCAACTTTCAAAGAGGGCACTATCCGCCACTATCACCATCTCTCCTCCAGATGCTCACGAGCCACATCAGCGGTTATCTTGCGCGCTCTGGCAGAATTGGCCCACTTGGAGTCCAACATTCCAGCCACAGGATACAGCCCTGCATGGGGCTGGAAGTGGGCTGAGGCAGCCACCCACCTCAACGCACTCAAAAAGCAACACAAACATCAGGTTTGTGTTCAGTACAGGGCCAAACGCATTACAGAGGGCGACAAGTGAACCGCATACTTCTTTAAAAAAATTTTTGCACCATGCCAGAGCGTGGCCTGCACACAAATGTGAAGATTGGATAATTCCATTGCGGACACACCGGCTGAAGTGGCAATCAAAATGCAAAAATATTACTCCAAGTTATACCGAGCCAAAATAAATTCAGCCAGCCAAAATGGTGGAATTTCTTGACTGAGCTAATATCCGCACCATTTTCTGATACCCGGAAATAATGAATTTAATTACTCCAAATGAATTATAGACAGCCATTCGTGGTGCGCCAAACTGAAAATGCCCAGGCCCAGATGGCATTTCATATGAGTTCTACAAAAAATATTTCAAATATATATCCCCATTGCTGCTAGCCTCACTTAACCAAAGCCTGTTGGAAACGCGCCGCCTACCAGGAGGACATGAGGCCTTTACTGTCACACTCTTCAAGAAAGGGGATAAGCTTGACTTAGACAACTGGCGCCCCATTTCGCTAACAAACACAGACACCTAAAATTTTAACAAAAATCATGGCTAACTGTTTATGGACTGTAGCATCTGCCACCATCTCCCCAGAACAATTCAGTTTCATCCCCAGAAGGTCAATTTGGGATAACATGCACTCTGTGGCTAATGCATGTCAGTCCACAGCCTCTGGGGCACTGGTATTTTTGGACCAACAAAAGGCCTATGATAGAGTAAACTGGGAATACCTAAGGGCATGCCTCCATCAATTCCGCCTACCCCCGCTTCATAAACTAGGTAATGCTGCTCACAGAATCTGCGACAATGGCAGTGCGTGGCCCAGGCTTCCTAACGGAAGTAGTACGCCCTCAAAGGGGCTTGTGACAAGGGGACCCCCTTAGCCCAATCTATACAACTTCAGCCTTGACCTACTACTGCGAAATGTGAATGCCCAACTCACTGGGGTCCATGTGCCAGGCCAAACCTCAGTCAAGATGATGGCATTTGCAGATGATTGCGTGGTGGGGGTGTTTAATAACAAAGATGCACGCGCGCTTGAAGCCCTCATCCAGGAATATTCCTGGGTAAGCAACGCGGCACTGAACGCCTCCAAAACTGAAATCATCCTCCTTGGTCGGTTTCAGAACTGCTGGGCCCCAGCAACTAGTTCCCAACTCAGCCCATCTGCTCGCCCACGTCCACGCCTTACTAACTCAACACACACCGCTCCACTGGTGCTCCCCTTCATGCCACGTCCTACCATAGGACCGGTGCACCATCTGGGCGTGTGGATAGAGGCAGGCGGATATGCTTCAGCAGTAATGGAGTGCCGCATACTGGACAACGTGACAAAGCGAATCGCCTCTCTCAGATCCCACCCTACTACCCTTACTGGCAGGATTGTTCTTGCCAACTCTATGCTCCTATCCAAAGTCTGGTTCAGAGCCCATGCCATCCCCTTCTCCTCAAGCTTCTTCAAATCCCTGTATGCTTTGCTGCAAGGATGGCTTTGGTCAGGCCGCCCTCCACCAGTACAGCTAGAGGTCATGTTTGGCCCTCATCATCAAGGTGGCATGGGCCTGCTTGACTTCAAAGCCCATGCTGCCAAGATCCTGGGAACCTGGATCGCGGCCGTCACCACTCCTACACTCTCATCCCAACACTGGTCCCGCGCGGCCCGCTCCAACTTCTCCTGAGCCTTGGGCCTCAACATTCCATCAAACCCCCACTCCCTGATGAAATACCTCGCATCACACACATCGGTCACAGGTCCTCACGGGACTAAAACCCACTACAAATGAATCCTACTCTCCATGCAAAGCGCAGAGTGGAGAATTCGTATTAGCAGACATACAACCCAAAGAGGCCGCCCCTCTCCTCAGTTCACACAAGAGGTACAGGGGCTACCCATCCATGATGGCGTGATCCCCATTCGACCCCATGTCCTATCCAGGGTGGACTACCTGGACATGATGGACATCCCTTATTCCACCGAGACCCAAAAGACTATCTGGAAATACGCACACCACCCTCTGTTGGAGCCTCAAGTCCGCTCCCATGTGTGGCGCTGCCTGAGGCGGGTGTATCGTACAGCTGAGCACTCTAACGCTTTACACTCATCCTGTGTTGTGTGTGGCCAGTACAGAATGCTGTTCCACCGCCTGGAGAAGTGCCCCACCTCTAAAGTGATATGGCGCGAAGTTCAACGTCTGCTGGGCCAGGATCAAATGCATCCCTTCAGTCTGTCAAGAGATATGTTTGCTTCATCAATGGCCTCCCCCTTCCACCCTCCCTCCATGCTCTGGTGGTTGCACTCGACATGTGGACTATCCACACGATTGTTTTGGATGCCATCGCTGGCTCCATCCCCACCCTCCCAGAAGCTGTCCACAGATTCCGGTCTCATTTGGTGGATCACTTTCAAGCGTGGATGTTTGGATATCTCCCACCACGTTGCCGACAGCTGGTCTCCTCCTGGTTCCCAGTCTGGTTCATCAAATCAGACCCCTTCCTCCACACGTGCTCAATAGTGGCTACGCCCCTACACACGTTCCCTCCCCCTCCCCATAAGTGGCATTCCCGCTGACAACAAGAGATAGCATCGCTTCTCTGGGGTGCCTCCCCTGGTACTAAGTTTGTCTTTCCTGAGACATATTTGGAAGTGTCCATCCCATGGTTGGCCTTCCCCGCAATAAATTTGAATTTTAAATTTAAATTTTATGTGCTTAGTATCAGCTTTTCTGGTTATACTTTTTCTCTTTGTTTCTGGTAATTTTCAAGTTCCAGCTGGTTGCTCTAAGGATCTTGGCGATTCTATGCTTACGCTATCAGAAGACCTCCCCATAAAATCTTAGTTTGTTTAGGAAGGAAATATAAGAGTAAGAACACCCTATTTACTACTTTTAGGCAAATTTTCTCATATTTAAGCACTCATTTTTTCTAACCTGAAGTCAAGTTAAGACTCTAATATTGTTCTCTCATCAAATTGTGCACTCCTGTTGGCATATTCCATCTTATGTCACATTGTGAAATATCTTCCCTTGTCACTTTCTTAAAAATAAGCCACCTTTCTTGCCTTCTGTCACAATACTGTTTCTATTCCATGGTCCCTTCTAAGAACAACCACTTCTCTTGCTTAGTTTAACCTGCTACCATCAACTTTCTGCTTCCCACTCCTTTGTTCCCTTATCTCTTTTGTTATATGGCTCACTTCATTGCAAAGTCATAGAATGTCCAGTAAATTTTTGTGCTTCTAAAATTTTCCATTACAGCGTTGGTCAATCTGCTTTTTCATTAATGCTGAAAATCATTGTGGATTGATGCCTGTAACTTTTTATTTTACCCCTAAAATGACACCTTTACCTTAGGGTAGAGCAAATCAATTTTTCCATGTTAGCCTTCTTTCAGGATTTGAGATGATGGAAGAGCCAAAATCTCTGCTTCCAATTGAGCCTTGACAGACGACCTTTGAACCAGCACAAACGAAATCTTACCTTTAAGTAGTCAAAACTAGATTTGATCAGGAAGCATCACATGCATATGAGATCTGATGGAAACACCTTCAGGAATCCTGTCCCCATTTCCCAAATCACAAGAGGCGTTGCCCCCACCACTTTGACCACAAGGAAATGCAGTACACTGAGGGCGCTGACCAGGCAGTTGATCCAGAATGAAGTGAACGATCCTGATCATATGGGGCCACGAGGGTCCCTGAGACACCATGTCCCTACACGCTTATAAATATCAACGCTTTCTAACTCAGTAAGTAGTCTATATTTTCCCTATTTTCATTTTTTACATCTCCGCTTATTTTCAACTTTGAGCTCATTTTGAACTTTGGTGACAGTCAAGTGAACTGTTATGCCAAGAGAAGTGGTGCTCACTGTAAAGTTTCTCTAAACTGTCCACAGAGAAAACGTCTATCACAAACAATGTAGAATACTTAAACTCACAAAAATCAATCCAGTATTCAGTTGAGAAGCGTTGCTCAATGGATTAGTACCTCAAGATATGAAGTATTTCTCACACAGCCTGAAAATTATGTGTTTCAGGCCATGTTTTAGTTCACTCTACCATCAGCTGACGGTGATCAGTACCAACTTCAGTACAAGAATCTTAACAACATTATTCAATAGTTATATAGGTGGCATATACTCTGTGGGTGCCCGCTCAAGCTGCTCCTGTGCCTCTTTGGTGTCCTCTACCATGCTGGATCTTTATATCTCAGCCCAACTACCAGAAGGGGAACTGACTTTGGGGACTGAGCGCTATCTTTGGAACTTTGTCCACCCTGCTATTATCACCTGCTCCAATTAGTTGGGTTGTACCATCATTAATCTCCCAGCAATCAGGGCTTACCCAAACTTTACACTCCCTTGTTATCAATTTTACTACGCGGCCTCTTCCTTTATCCACAACAACCAAGATGTCATTATCAATAACTGACAATCAATCAATGAAGCCCAAGGACAAATCGCGGTGTTGGCAAGCGGTCTTTCTGGCTACCTCAAAGGCCAACTTCATCCTAATATCCAACTCCTCGAGGTTACTTAGAACCAGCGCCTCCTTTAAGTGAAGATCTGTACAGACTCTACAACAATACTATCAGGAGCTGGCCTCTTGCAAATACATCCCTGGGAATGAAGGATCTGAAGGGCCTGAAGGTCCCCATAGGCCTCAAGGGACCTCTGGCCCCACAGAACTTACTCCAGAGACCCAGATGACCCTTGGAGAAAAGATGTATTGGATGCCCTAGCATCTTATGGGATCAGATCCGAAAAGTAGCTCATTGATGTAAACTCCATGTGGACGGAGATTCCTCAATCCTAGGGTCTTTACTGAGGCATTGTCAAATGAAATGGATAATTTTAGCGCCTTTACCAAGCTTACTGATATTTGCATTTTCCGCTCAAGAAAACCTTCTGAAGGTTTGAGACCCAATTGACCAACCTGAAGAGTCAGCTTCTTCTTCAGGGCGCCAATATTCAAGCCTTAAATAGCAGGTTGCTCACAAGGCGTCTATTTAATCCCTTAACCGAAATTGAGATGATATCCAGGAGGACCTTGAGGGCCTAAGACAACGGTTGGACCAGCAGCTCAATGCAACTATGCGAAAACTGGAAATCTTTTAGCCTGCACCCATTCCTGGTGTTCATATCCTCTTCATTCCTCTTGTAACTAATTTCAAACCTGATTTCAAAAGAAGTTCACCTCGTCCAGGAAAGCATCGCCTCTTTCCTATATTCCTATAAGAGTTCCATGGAATAAGCCACCAATTGGCAAAAAGTGAATCATATCCACTTCTGCTTCAACAGTACTGCTCAGGAGATCATGACTCCTCACCTGAAAGAGTACAACGCCTGAAAGCAGTTCTGGATATCCTTAATATCAAGAATTTGGCAGCAATAAAACCCTGGACAATCAAAAACAAAAGTTCATGGGTATCTGCCTGAATAAAGGGAAGAGCTCAGGGAGTTTACCGGCCATTTCTATGCCCAAGCACAGCTTTTGGTTACAACAAATTGTATTACCTTGGATAACACCATTAACGCTGTCATCTCCACGTTGTGATCTTATCCTGAGGTTCAAATGCTTATGATTTGCCAAAAGAACAGTTTTAAATGCATCCAAGAAAATTAAGGAAGCACTTAAAGAGATCTCTGCAATGACCTTAAATCCTATGGCTACCACTTTGACCTCCTCTAATCATCCTTGAATCCATGTGGTAGAAAACCAGAAGAATCCTTGACCCCAATGCACCACTACAATGGCTTCTGGAACAGTGCTAAGACATGCTGGAAATAACTTGCTGAAGATGTGGGGAAATGGCCGTTAGCATGAAGGACAAGGCGCACCATGCTGACATCCCTACTGTGCCTCAAGAATCATTCATGGCCTCTAATATACCCAGAGCTATCATACCTGATTAAAAAGTTTCGGTACCCATTGAAAATAAAAGAATTGATAATTATTACTCTTCTGCCAATGACTCTCCCATGTTTCTCACGCTACCCCAGAGTTTGGAAGTATGGTTAACAGCGTTGCTGTTTGAGTGCATAAGATCCTGGTTCTTGCCACAGTTGACAGTGGTTCCCGATAAATGTATATCATCTAAGTTGATGAAAGGTATCAGGATCACTCCGGAATTGCCACATTATATGGAGTATAACTTGGCTGGACCACATTGTACACAATTGATAGGGGCATATTCTTCCCTAATATCTAATTTGGGAAGCTCTTAGTAAGCACCCCACCATTGAGCTGAATAACACAAGATTTGAACTTCTTCTAGGAACTCAGTTTCTCTGAGACTACTCTGAGTTGGTCACTATAATGAAGGATTTATGTCCCTTATGAGACATTGGGTTCCCCTAGTCTCAAGACTTCCTATGATGTGGGTGTCTATGACTCCCTGAGGGGAGAATATGGGCAGGAAGGGGGTATGAGTCAGGCATGGCGCCTGTCAAACGGCCTCCCCAAAAGCTGGGGTTGCACAGGTGCAGACCCCAAGTCAAGAGAGGGTTATCCTGGTTGGCTGCGTTTCAGTGCACCTGCATACAATAAATGCCATGATTTGTCGAGCTGGCATGAAGCTTGGCTAGCTGCAAGTATGGTTGGCATGAGCCAGCTTGTGGCAAAAGTGTTCATGCAAGAAAATTGCATTTGATCCTAAAGGACTCCAAGGCTTCCTGGACAAAAAAGGGCTGGAGAGCACATCTATGCTAAAAAAACAGATGACAAAGGGGAGGACTTCAGCTTCTCCCCCTTAGGGGCCTTAAATCTGGGGTTCATTGGACTTTTTCTCCCACAAAAGGGATGAGAGGCATATCACCTATCCTGATAGTGAAGATGAGCTGACCAGTACTTATTCAGGGCGGACATATGTCACTTTAGGGGGCAGTGTGAGCTACTCTCAATTGCGGTTGGGCTCATATTTGGTGGTGCTTAGGTTCGCGCAGCCCTAGTGTGGTGGGGGGCAGTTTCAGGCCTTCATCCCGCAATAGTTGCCTGCACTAGAAGCCCCTTGGGGATTTTTAAAGCTCAAAGAATTCTTGTGACTCAAAAGCGGAGGCCAAGGCCCAAGATTGCCTACCAGAGAGTGAGAACCAAATTGACTGACTTGAGAATCACATAAAGGGGATCTTGGGTTTGGCTTCCCTCATCAGCTGTTGATGGGCAAGAAGACATGCCGATCTACTTACCTAGTGCAACCACTAAACCTCTGAAGTCCCAAATTATTGCCAATACCCGGATCCATGTTAACATCCGCCCCAGATACATGCTAGAAATCTGAGGTCTAGATAATTCATCCGCCAAGGAGGCTTTAACCTGTTCAGGTTTCTTAGATCCAGCTTATGACAGATCTATATCAGTGATGTTAGATAACCTTACCTACAAACCTAGGGTAGTGGGTCTGACATTCTACTGCCTATGTTTATCTCCTACCAGTAGAGGCTGTTGACGATGTAAGCAGTTTGGGAGCCTAAAGGTTTTGGGTTTGGCAGTGCCCCATCAGTGGCTCTAGTCAACACCAGTATTAGAAAGAATCTTACTTGAAAACAACAGCGCTAATTTAAGAATTATTAAAAAAGTATTCAGACCTATTTTCGCCTTGACCTACAGCTTTTAGAAATGAGTGGTGTTCTACATCATGTGGGGACTGGGGACGCTCCCCTTTGGTACCAACCTTACTAAAAAATAAGGTTGAAGAGGCCCAAGTGGCGGTGGAACTCAAGCAACTACTCGAAGCTGGACTATTAGTGCCTTTGTGTAGCCCTTAGGATTCTCCTCTCCTACCCATTCATAAGAAGAATGGCAGCCATCGGGTGGTGATGAACTACCAACAGCTCAACTTCATCACTAAAAAGGACAGCTCTTCTCTGCCCTAGATTGATGACTCTCTCTGCCTGCTCACTGGATTGCAGTACTTTTCTGCAATGGACCTTACTAGTGGATATTGGAATTTGGAGCCCAACCCCAAAGGTGAGCCAAGTGTGTGCTCATAGCCAACAAAGGGCTATTTGAATTCATGAGGATGCCCCAGGGCCTCTGTAACGCGTCAGCCACTTTCCAACGCTCCATGGACGGGATCCTTAGGGACTTAAAGTTATTGTGTGACCTTATATCCCTTGATAACATCACTGCCTTCTTGCAAACTTTCAATGGTCACATGTAGCATCTTTAGAATTTTTTAATCAGCTTAAAAATGCTTCAATAAATCTCAAACCTTTAAAGTGCTTCTACTCCCAATCATAAATGGAGTCCTTGGACATAAGGTGTTCAAAGATGGCATTCAGCCCATACTGGACAAATTTTAAGCCATAGAAAAGATGTCACGCCCCCAAAGCCTGAGGGATATTCAGGTACTTCTTAGCATAGTATTTTATTATTATCATTTATCCTCAGTTTTGTGACCTTTCTGAGCCTCTATTTTACCTCCAGAAGAAGAACATGCCTTTTGAGTGGCAGCCAGAACATAAGTTAGTCTTTTAATGCATTAAGGACCGCTCATTAAACTGAACCCATTTTAGTCCATCTGCATTTTGATCAACACTTCCTTTTATTCATGGATGCAAGTGATGTCACTTTCAGGGACATCCTAGACCAGCACGATGAGAATCAGGACAATCAACCAGTGGCTTATTTCAGTAAGACTCTGAGCAAAGCTGAATGGATTATAGCATTACCAAGCAGGAATGACTATCTGTCTTGTTAGAAATCAAATTTTTACCCTATCTCTATGGCACTCATTTTAATATCGTCACTGATCATTCCTTGCTCCAGTGGCTCCAGCAGATGAATGACTCTGATGGCCGTTTATTCAGATGGGCATTAAGACTGCAGTGCTATGATTTCACTTTATTTATTACATGAGAGTAATTCACCAGAATGCCAATGGCCTCTCTATGATGGTGGTGCTGGCTGCCTTAACTCCTGAGGAAGACCAACTGTAAGATCTAATTGGATGACAAGAACGTTGGGAGTTGGAAACTGAGATCCAAGCTGAGCTCCAGAAGTTAAGCCAAAATACTCAGATCAAGGACGGGCTGCTATATAAGAGGTTCAATAAGAAATGTCTCCCTTAAGTCCGCCTTTTTCCTAAATGGACGTTATCCTAGAGGGTCATATAACTTTGGGACACAGGGCAGTTAAGAAGACTCATGAGTGGTTAAAGATAAAATGCTATTAAAATTCAATGGTGGAAACCATTAAAGAGTTCAGGAAGCTTGTATAACTTGCTGATCCCAAGATCAAACAATTCCTCAATAACCAACACTCAGTTGTTGCTCCTGACGGGAGCCTTCAATGTTGTTAACATTGATGTAGTAGGCCCTCTTCCCACGGGGCTGCATGGTCAAAGATATATCTCCTAGCTGTGGACCATTTGAGCAAATGGGTCAAAGAGATTTTGGTCCCCGCTGCCACTGAAAAATCCATGGCTCTTTTCCATTTTAATCTACTTTCACCCAGAATGGATGCCCACAAACTCTACTTAAAAACAATGGGTTAAATTTAACCTCACAGTTTTTTTCAAAAACTTACTCTGCTCTTTTGGCACTATCAAAGTTTCGCCGCCCCTTATAATCCATCAACCAACAAGGTTGTGGAACGCTCCAACGGAACTCTTGTCTCTATTTTGCATAAAGTGGATGCCTCCAATCCTGCTTTCTGGAATCATTACCTATTCAGCGCTTTGCTTGCCTATAGAATAAGATACCATAAGTCATTAAGATGTCCCCCTTTGAAGCTCTATATAGACGTATCTTCTGTCTCCCAAGTAGCGTTCAGCATTATCTTGAGACCTCCGCTCCTGAGAACTCTTATTTACCATATGGCCTTAGCCAATGTAATTGTCTGGCTTCAAGCCCTAGCCATGCAAGGCATCGTCACCACCACAGGAATAGAGACATCCTGATTTAGATTTTGGCTGACCCACCTTACCCACTTTATAATTAGATGACCTCATTCTCTTTTATCACCATTGACCCAGAGGTTGACAGAATAAGCTCAACGTTCTTTGGTCTGGACCCTAAAAGGGCAATTATACGGTGAACTCAGAGTACTCCATTACTGACATCAATCAGGGTACTGTGGTGAATTGAGTGCATGGCCAGTTCCTCCAGCCCTATACCCCCTCTGACAGATCTTGAGGGGGGCGTTGTCAGGATTTGAGATGACAAGCGAGCTAAAGAACCCTGCACTCAAATCAAGCATAAACAGATCAATATTTAAATCACCACAAAGGGAACCTTACCCTGAAGGCGCTAAAACTAGATTCAATCAGGAAGCATCACGCATATGAAAATTGATGGAAACACCTTCAGGAATCCTGTCCCTGCTTCATGAATTATGAGAGGTGCAGCCACTATTACTATGGTCATGAGGACGATGCAGTACAATGAGGGCGCCGACCAGGCGGTTGATTGGTAAGGCAGCGAAAGATCCTAATCATACAGAACCATGAAGGTTCCTGAGGCACCATGCCCTGCAAACCCTATAAATATTGACGCTCTCTAACTCAAAAAAGTAGTTTATATTCACCACATCTTTCCACTTTTCAACCTCTCCGTTTTTTTCAGCTTTGAGCCCATTTTCAAACTTTGGCAACAGTCAAGATAACTTTTACGCCAAGATCTTCTCTTCTTGTAATCCGGTTTGATGAGTATCAGTTTTTGAAGTAACTATTACACCTATATTCAAGGGGTACTATTTAGCTTCCATTTATGGCATATTTGCTACCACTAACATGGTGATAAGAGAGTCACATTAAGTTGGGGTAAGGCCATGTTACTACATGCCAGGTAAAGTATTATTTTGTTTCTTTTTAAAAATAATGTATTGATTGAGGCTGTCTATGAGGTGGTAGGGATGCTTTATAGCAAATTAAAGGGTGATACCCCTCAACTTTTTATTAAATTTATGGGTTATTTTATGTGGAAATGCTGGTATAGTTCAATTAGACAACAGGCACATAAGCTTATAGCTAAACAAAATATCAATTGTTGTTAGAGCAATATTTATGCTCTTGGGACCATCTAGTACTAAAAAAATATTTTATGCTCTTCTCAAATGTAATAACTTAGCTCCCTAATGTGAAAAATTTTACAGCGAAATCAAAGGTAAAGGGTTTCTTCTCATTTTAGTATCAAATAGATGATCCTCTATATTAGTTTTTTTGCAAAATAAAAACTTTACTGAAATAATTTTATCTTTTTTGTATAGCTTTTGCGATTTTAGTCTTGTTCTCAAGATGTTGACAGTTGAGGTATCTTGCTCTTATAAGGAGAATACCCTGAACCATTGAATTGTTCATGAATTAAGCTTTCAAGTAATGACTATTGGTGTCTAAATTTTTTTGTTTACTAAATTTGACTCTCTGCAATTATTTGTATTCTTTGCCAGCTTAAAATAATAAAAACTCTCAGATTACTCCTTTTTACAATGTGTATCCTATTTAGCATGTTCATCTTTTCCATAAAAAGTGTTGACCCTCTTCCCTTGTCACTTCATTAAGAAGCCAATTGCCTAATCACCTTTTTCCACGGTCTATCCCTCTTACTTTGTCTCTTTCTGAAGGAGGGCACTTACCTCTCCTGTTTTTGCCTGCTGCTGGTCTTCCTGATTTAACGCCATTCTTTCATCATCTCATTGTATGTGAAATTTTCCCAGCTTTATGGGGCTGACGTTTATTTATCAAAAGCTAATCTCTATGCAATTACAACATTTTCTTAAATGATGCTAAAGAGAACAAAATTTAGTCTATAATAGACTATAAAGAATACACTTTACATATTTTGAATAACTTAATATTGTTAGTTGATACCTATATAGGTAGTATAGCCAGAGTATTATTTTATTGTACTAAAATTAAAGGTTCATAATCTAGTAGAACCTTATAGGTTTTAATAAGCGGTCTATTATATATATAACTTTATAATCTTATATCTTATTAGTTATATATTGAAAAGCCAGAGCATTGTAGGAATTCATGCTTGGTTTTAGATTATTAGCCTTATAAAACAATCCTGGCATTATAAAAAAATTATTTATATAAACTACTTAGAACACGTTTATTTATGAAGTAAAATGCTAATATTATTTCAACTAATGTTTTGATATAGTTATGTATATAGTTGTCAGAAACTGAAATATTAAAAAAATGTCTACAAATACTTGAACTCAGAGAAGAATTATACCTAGTAGAGATCCATACGCTTTAGATTTTAGTGCAATGAAAAGTGATTTAAGAAAAGCTAAATGACCTAAACATAGTATAACATAACTATATAATCTGTAAAATAAGTTTATAATATCTATCCTATACTAGGTAAAATTTTTTGCAGAACTAACATATCAAAGGTACATTAATATAAGTTTTTTGTACCATAATTGACAAAAAAGAGTATAAAGTTTTTATAAAACAATAATAATTTAATAAAAAAGTTTGTGACACTATAAATTTCATTGTTTTACTGATATGTAGAATCTGAAAAAGCTAGTAAAAAGCTATCTAATATATTCCAGATATTGGCTTTATGAAATAGTAAATACTATCTATACTAAGCATCTACAAGAAAATATATTACTTCCTTTGGGGTGAAAAGAATAGTATTTGTGACTAAGATGTCTCAAAGTTCAAGGAGTCTTAACCAAGTTATAATATTGACAGCAACTGTTATGGCACTAAAGGACTGTATACTTTTACCAAAGTTTGAGAATATATATCTTTCTTTTTGTAAGTTACATTAAGGTAAAGTTCAGTTATTAACCAAAATAAATGACTTAAAGAATTTCAGGATTTTGGCTTCATTACTTCCTTTGTTTATATTTAGCTTTGGGCTAGCAGGAAATGTTATAGATTGTTTGATAATAACATGAAACAACAGGATGGTTTTATGGTTTTTTTGGCCCTCCAAAAAATTTAAATAAGCTTTTACTTTAATAAAAAAGATTGAAGATATCCACAAACATCATCTTAAAAAGGTTTAATATTAAGTATCAATTTCATATTACATAATAGAATTCAGATATAAATTGTTGCATGTTAGTAGTAGCTAATAATTTTTTCAAAATTAATGCATCATGGCGTAAACTTGTAATTCTCTAAATTTCCATTTAATACCTTTTTGTCACTATTTAATTTTAGCTACTATTACCTAAAGTAGCATAAAAAAGAATAAAAGAGATAAATATGGGGAGAATACGTTTCATCAAGGATTTATAAAACCAATTTTTTAATTTATCATGATTTACTTTTATAGCAAAAGGTCATCAAGTACATGGCATTATTCTTGTACGTTTAAATGAATAAGAGGTCAAGTTGCTAGTCTGATGAATTACCTAAACCCCTTATAGAGATGATATAATATTCCATAGAAAGTTATTTTGTAATAATAACAACATAAACAAATTAGTTCCTGTATGATACTTAAGATTATGAAATATGGTTAATGGACCTTATTATATCTACATTAAATGCAAGTGTGTGTATGTGTGTGCACGATGTCCAGCCAAAATTACGTCATGTAGAGCTTTGAAAAATTGGATATAGTGGATGAGAGGGTATATGTGCACCTTAAATCCAGAATTCTAATTTAAATAGTAAAAAAATTTTATATATAAGAGGTGACATTTTTATATGATTTTAATGGTTATTAGTATATTTTTATGGCTGAGCAGTTAGATATTTGATTGATTCAATAGTCTAAATATTTGGAACTTTTCTCTCTCGTTGCAATCACTTTTGCAAATTATTCAATTCAAGTCTGATTCTAGTTTGATAATCTCACAGAGGAGATTAGTCTGCGCCCATGTCAGGGAGCAGTTGGGCAAGTAAGGTAAGAGGAGCAGGTGGTAGGCCCGCGGCCTCCAACATTTGAAAATGCCCTAGAGAAACAGTGGAATAGAAAAAAAAATTTAAAAAAACTGGTTTTCACTATTTCCCCAGAAATCCTCACTTGGCAAGCGCGATGCAACCAGTACATCAACACGCCGCACTCCCAACCACTCTTGTTGGTGGAATATGGAGTCCATGTGTTTCTGGACATCCACCAAACAGCTCTATGGGATTAAATCCTGTGGGGATGTGCACACTTTTTTCCCAACCGTGGTGTACATCACACCTCACTATATGTCATGCAGCTGGCTGGACCTCAGTTTCAAAACAAGGAGGCAGCAGACAAAGCTGCTGTGGTGTGCATAGTGATCAACCTCCCCGAAGGGCAATGGGTCATCAAAGCCAAATGCACCAGATGGACAAAATCCAACCAAATTTTCCTCACATTTGACTTTTTGCCTACTACGGTAAAACGTGACATTTTGGAACAACACCTGAAAGAGGGTCTCAACGTTTATGGCAAAATACAATCTTTCAAGATGCAACGCTTTATGCTGATGCCACACCTGTTCACTGGAAAAGCCATCGCAGTTCTGACCCCAACCAAGGAGATTGCAAAGAACCTAACCCAGATCCTGCACTCCACATATATCAATATTGAAGGGCATACCACCCACCCTTTCCAGGTAAATGTGGACAGCACGCCCTCCATCTGCACCCACTGTGATGCATTTGGCATAAGGCACATGCATGCCCCACCAAGGAGGGCATCACATTCCAAGAGCACCCCTCAGCGGCCATGGCCAGCGGATAGGCGCACTACAAACCAACTGTAAGCACCAAAGAGGCTTTCCTGTGGGGAGCACAAGGCTGCTACCTACTGGTAAAACCTATTTCCCCTCAAGAGCGGAAGAAGGCCAAGCAGGACCACAAGGCCGCGGCCAAGGAAGCGGCCAAAGTCACCACCACTATCCCACACTCCCAACGCCAGGAGGACATTGAAACCTTCGCGGTGGAAGCAACTCAGGAATCCATCAACCAATCAGATTGGGAAGCTAATGGCAATTGGGCCACCCAATCTGAGGATCCAATGGGTGACTCAATTTCGCCTGATCTTTGCAACTAAGCTCCAGTCAAAACTGACTTGGTGTCCAACCTACCTGAAAATTTTTTTTGACCTGATTGTTAGTGCACCAAACTCATCCGCACCGCAAAAAATTTGTTTGACGTCAGGGAAACAAAAAGCAAAGGCAAAAGTCAACGCAAACCTTTCTGCTAAAACCAACAAAACTACCAATAGTTTTGCTGCAAACACCCACACTGGTGTAAAGGCCCATGGAGATCTAGAGGAGGCTAGTGGGCCCAGGCTCCCCACCCCCTCGCACCTAAGGTGCAATGGGTGAAACCTTCACTTTAGGGACGTTAATATCGCCAGACTCAAGGTCTCACCGTCCTGGGCTAGGAAACTGAGTTTTTTACAAAAAATTTACCCATGGATATCCTGGCCATCCAGGAGTCCCACTGTCCATGAGGTTCCGAGGATGCTTGGAAAACCATGCTCCTCCCATCCCTATCCTTTTGGTCAAAGCACTGTGGGGTGCTAGTTTGAAAACAATTTTTGTTAAATTTTTATTATTAGATCCTTCCTCAATGGCTGAAACCTCATTGTCACTTTCTCATGGGCTGACGTGGCACATGCTATCATCAACATCTATGCCCCAACCTGTGCATGAGAACTTCAAGAATTTTTCTCATTGGTCAAATCCCTCCCATTACCCCCAGACCCTTTCATAGTCAGCGATATGAACTGTTGGCTAAACACACCAATGGACCGTTGGCCTTCCTCCTCCCACGCCCCCCAGGGTCATGTAGAACTTCGTGTTCTAAAGGCCACCCTTGAGTTAATGGATGCGCTGCTGTGGCGAGCCCCGCTGCTCGAAAACATGATGCAACCCCATGTCCACAACAGCCAATTAAGGTCCATGACCTGCATAGACCTTATCCTTACGCTGGCGAAATTCCAACCTCACATTTCCCACTTCCAAACAGCGAAAATTGAATTCTCTGACCACCAGCTGGTCTTGATAACCTACCACCTACCTGTCACAGTGGCTAAGGCCCCACATTGGTGCAAACTCCGCCCTCCCAAACTTGCGTCGCCAGGATTTTCCACTTGGGTGGAATCAGCAACTTTGGCAAAAGAGTTTGTTACACCATTTTGTGCGGACCCCATCTCCACATGGTCAGCCTTCAAAGAGGATACCATCTGCCACTCTCGCTACCTCTCCTCCTGATGCTCATGAGCCACATCAGCCGTCATCTTGCACGCTCTGGCAGAGTTGGCACGCCTGGAGTCCAACATCCCAGCCACAGGATACAGCCCTGCATGGGGCTGGAAGTGGGCAGAGGCAGCCGCCCACCTCAACGCGCTTGAAAGGCAACAAAACATCGGGTTTGTGTTCAGTACAGGTCCAAACGCATTACAGAGGGTGACAAGTGCACCGCATATTTTATTAAAAAAAATGTCGCACCATGCCAGAGCGTGGCCTGCACACAGGTGCGAAGATCGGATGATTCCATCATGGATACACCAGCTGAAGTGGCAATCGAAACTCAAAAGTATTACTCCAAGTTATACCAATCTGATCCAATTCAGCTGGTTGAAGTGGCTGAATTTCTTGACTGAACCCACATCTGTACCGTTTCCTGATACCCAGAAATAAGGAATTTGATTACTCCAAACAAATTATGGACAGCCATCCACGGTGCACCAAACTAAAAAATGCCCAGGCCCAGATGGCATTCCATATGAATTCTATAAAAAGTACTTCAAATATATATTCTCACTACTGCTTGCCTCACTTAACCAGAGCCTTCTGGAAACGCGCCTCCTACCAGGAGGACAAGAGGCCTTCACTGTCACACTCTTCAAGAAAGGGGACAAGCTAGACTTAGCCAACTGGCGCCCCATTTCTTTAACTAACACGGATACAAAAATTTTAACTAAAATCATGGCTAACCGTTTAGGGATTGTAGCATCTGCCACCATCTCCCCAGAACAATTCAGTTTTATACCCAGAAGGTCAATTTGGGACAACATGCACTCTGTGGCTAATGCATGCCAGTTCACAGCCTCTGGAGCACTTGTATTCTTGGACCAACAGAAGGCCTATGATAGAGTAAACTGGGAATACCTCAGGGCCTGCCCCCATCAATTCCGCTTACCCCCTCGCTTCATCAACTGGGTGATGCTGCTCACGGAATCTGCAACAATGGCAGTATGTGTCCCTGGCTTTCTAACGGAAGTAGTCCGCCCTCAAAGGGGCTTATGACAAAGGGACCCCCTTAGCCCAATATTATACAACTTCAGCCTTGACCCACTACTTTGAAACGTGAATGTTCAACTCACAGGGGTCCATGTGCCAGGCCAAGCCCCAGTCAAGATGATGGCGCTTGCAGATGACTGTGTGGTTGGGGTGTCTAATAGTAAAGATGCACGTGCACTTGAAGCTCTCATCCAGGAGTATTCCCGGTTAAGTAATGCTGCACTGAACGCTTCCAAAACCGAAATCATCCTCCTTGGTTGGTATTAAACCTGCTGGGCCCCAGCGACCAGTGCCAAGCCTGGCCCATCTGCTCGCACACATGCTCGCCCTCCCAGCTCACCCCACACCACCCCACTGGTGCTCCCCTTCATGCCACGCCCTACAATAGGGCCAGTCCGCCATCTGGGCGTGTGGGTGGAGGAAGGCGGGTATGCATCAGCAGTAATGGAGAGTCATATTCTAGACAACGTGACAAAGTGCATCGCCTCCCTCAGAGCCCACCCTACTTCCCTTACTGGCAGGGTTGTTTTAGCCAGCTCTATGCTCCTCTCCAAAGTCTGGTTTGGAGCCCACGCCATCCCCTTATCCCCAAGCTTTTTCAAATCCTTGTATGCTCTGCTGCAAGGATGGCTTTGGTCAGGCCGCCCACCAGCAGTATGGCTAGAGGTCATGTTTGGCCCTCATCATCATGGAGGCATGGGCCTGCTTGACTTCAAAGCCCATGCGGCCAATATCCTTGGCACCTGGATTGCAGCCGTCACCGCCCCTATGCTCCCCTCCTAACACTGGTCCCGCGCAGCCCGCTCCAACTTCTCCCGCACCTTGGGCCTTAACAATTCATCGAACCCTCACTCCTTGATGAAATACCTGGCTTCACACCCATCGGCAACAGGTCCTCATGGGACTAAAACCCACTACAAACAATCCTTCTCTCCATGCGGAGCGCTGAGTGGAGAATTTGTATTAGTGGACACATAGCCCAGAGAGGCAGACCTCTCCTCAGTTCACACAAGAGGTACAGGGGCTACCCATCCAAGATGGCGTGATCCCCACACGGCCCCATATCCTATCCAGGGTGGACTACCTGGACATGATGGACATCCCTTACTCCATTGAGACTCAGAAGACTATTTGGAAATATGCACACCATCCTCTGTTGCAGCCTCAAATCCGTTCCCATGTGTGGCACTGCCTGAGGTGGGTGTACCATACAGCTGAGCGCTCTAACGCTTTACACTCATCCTGCGTCATGTATTGCCAGTATGGAACGCTGTTCCACCGCATGGAAAAGTGTCCTACCTCTAGAGTGATATGGCGCGAAGTTCAACGTCTGCTTGGCCAAGACCAAACACATCCCTTCAGTCTATCAAGAGATATGTTTGCTTCATCAATGGCCTCCCCCTCCCACCCTCCTTTCGTGCTCTGGTGATTGCAATCGCCATGTGGACTATCCACACGATTGTCTTGGATGCCATCGCTGGATCTACCCCCACCCTCCCAGAAGCTGTCCACAGATTCCAGTCTCATTTGGTGGACCACTTTCAGGCGTGGATATTTGGATACCTCCCACCGCGATGCTGACAGCTGGTCTCCTCCTGGTTCCCAGTTTGGTTCATCAAATCAGAACCTTTCCTCCACACATTCTCAATTGAGGCTACGGCCACTTCACACGTTCCCTCCCCCTCCCCATAGTGGCGTTCCCGCTGGCAACAAGAGATAGCATCGCTTCTCTGGGGTGCTTTCCCTGTTACTAAGTCTTGTCTCTTTCAGGTCAAATTTGGAAGTGTCCATCCCATGGTCAGCCTTCCTCGCAATAGATTTTAAATTAAAAATAGTTTAAATTTTTCCAAGCTGTTGGTGGTTTTAGGTTGATTGATAGGTTTAATTGGTTTGGGGCGAATGGTTAGTAGCTTTTGGCTGATTTGATAGGTTGATTACTCCTAAACTTAACAATGGCCATATATCAACATATATAAATTAATATAAGTATTATCTGTTAGATTAACCTATAAACAATGCTGGGTAAAACGGGATATCAACATAATTTAAAATTTAATTCAATCATTTAAGACATTTGTTTTTAAACTAGAGCAACGTTGGGTAACATTACTATTATTTGATTAATTTAATAGTTTCAGTTGGTTTTAACTATAACTGAGTGGTTGTTAGTTTTTGGTTGATTTGATAGGGAAATTGGTTTTCGGTGAGTAGTTGGTGAAGTTTAGTTAAATTGATAAGTTTAATGAGTTTGTCCAAGTAGTTGGTGGTTATATAATATAAAATCCATGTTAATAATTTAAATCATCTGGTAAGCTATAAAAACTGTAGCAAAGCATGGGTATCTAGATGCTAGTATATATAAAAAGTCAAATATTAGCCATTTGTTCATATGTTTTACTATTATAAAGTTTCTGAAGCTTATAGTGTTAAGCTTCAGACCAAAGAGCTATATAAGAATTAGACTTACTTGTTATTAAATTTATTTGAGGTAAGCTAACCAGGGTATAGACATTTACTAAAACAGAAACACTATACAAGCTTTAAAAACATGAACCAAACGCTCTAAAGGAGTGGTGAGACACATAAAAATGATAAAAAAACCAACCAGGTGGAAAAACAGTGAGCCACTTATCCCACCATGGCGGAAGGGGAGGGGGATTGGGGGCTCATCCTTGGCATTAAAGTCCTCCTTATAGAAAAGAGTGTGGGTTAAGGTAGAGAGCAATAGTGTGGGGTGATCAGCAAAATGTGGGTTGAGAACACTGATGATTGGATGGGCAAATAAATTACCTGCAGCAAAAATCGCACCTAGGTACTAGTATAAGCATTGTTCCACATGAAGGTGGATGAAAGGAAGCCAAGATAACAAAGTGGTGGTGGCACAGGTAATTTTGGCTTGTCCTACAAAGTGACAACCACTTTATGGACGGTGGCAGTAGTTTGTTTGTAGAGGCTAAGGATGTCACGTTTACCCTGTGGGGATAGAGTCAGGGCAATAATGGGAGGAAAGATACCTTTGTCTAGTATTGCCACTGATGCAGCAGCACATACATAGATGTTGGCATTATCTTGGTGATCAACTGCTGCTTCAGCGAGCTGGTAGATAGGGAGGAACACATGGGCGTTCAGCCAGGGGCTGTAAAAATGCCAAGGGAACTGAATGGGGTGATGTACTTTAATAATTTCTTTGATGTGGACATCCGTTTCTTCAATAATATTTCCCACCTCATTGGTTTCAACCAATGAGGACCATGGTTTCAAGTTGTAAAGGAAATTGAGTTGGTGAATTGATGGGCTTTGTCTGTCAATTGAAGAATAGAGTAGGACCAAACTGTTGTCCAAGATGTCTCCTGATTGGTTGAAGCACAGGTGGCACTGGACTAAGGAGGAGGCTGATTGGCAGTTGCAGACACCACAGTGGCAGTAGGCTATGGGGGAGGGGGAAGGATTGTACCCCATACTGGAAAGGCAGTGTGGTGGGTGGCCAATTGGGGGCCAAATGGAGACAATGAAGGTCCAGCGTAAGCATTGAGAGAGGGACATTTATGCTTTGAGTGGTCCAACTCAAAGCAGGATGGGCAGATGGTCTTCCCGCTCTTGACGCAGGCCCATAATCAGACTTACTTGTTTTTTAAATAGGAAGAAATAGTTCAAAATAATCAGTAATATAGGATGACTAGCTAGGGATTTTATGATGGTGTCATCAATTTGGCAATAATAGATTATTATGCAAAAGCTTTTTAAAACTGAGGTCAAAGGTAATTTCTAATTTATAAAATTCAGAAGAATTAAATGGAGTTCTGAGCGTCTGTGTAGCATAGAATAAAAAGCATAGATGTTGTTGTATAAATTACTAATAAATATTTCTTATAAGTTTATATGAACAAAGATTTTACTAATTGATTAGATAAATATATTAGAATATCTCTAACTATATAAGAAAAATTGAAGTTTTTTATAGAAATTATATATCATGAGCTATTATGAGTTAAATATAGCATAGATTTTGTTTAATTAATCTAATTTTGATTAATTCTTTTAAAGTATTATAGGTATAGAAATTACTCTAGAATGTTTTTATAGCTATTACAATTAGGCTAAAATAATTATATAATACTTCAATTTATTAAGCCATAATATGCATGGCATCTTCATCTAGTACTAAAAAAATATGCATGGCATCTTGTATAGATATCATGCTCTTTAATTACTATTATATACTGAAGCAGGTAAGTAGTACTATCATATGTGATTTATTCTTTTGTGAGTCTAAAAGGTACCCATTTTATTATGTTTTCATTTTATTTTAGAACATTGTAAAGTAAATCAAATACATATCCAGAACACATAATATAAACAGATAATTTTTATATAAACCATACAATTGTAATATTAATTTTTGTCACAGCCTTCTGACATAAACATTGAAAACTAATATGAAAGATTATTAATAAAGCCTTTTTTATAATGTTTCTATGTAGAACTTTTTCTTTCTCGTTGCAATCACTAATTGCAACTGATTTAATTCAAAACTAGGTAATTTTGATAATTTCTTCAAAGAGATTAGTGTGCACCCAATGTCAGGTAGAGGTTGGGCTAGCGTTGTAAAGGGCACAGGATTGGTCTTTGCACCATCCAAAGTTAGGAAATGCTCCAGTGACACTGGTGGCCAGGACAAAACTAAGAATGCAGTGGTGAGTATCTCTCTGGAGATTTTAGCTTGGCAAACCAAATGCAACCAATACATTAAAACTCCACATTCCAAGCCCCTGTCATCAGTGGAGAACAAACTTTGAGTTTTTTTTGGATATTAATTTGATGGCACTATGGGAAAAGTTCTGTAGCAATGTACACAAATAATTCCTGTCCATCATGTACATAGCACCTCATTCTATGGCCTGGGGTTGGATAGACCTTGGGTTTGAAACCGCGCAAGCAGTGGACAAAGCTGCACAGGTGCGTAAGGTGATAGATCTCCTAGATGGTCAATGGGTGGTCAAAACAAAGCTGTAATGAAAACATCAAGTTCATTTTATACCATCCTGCCAGTTTAAGTGCCAAAGCACTAAAATGCCAAGCTCAAATAACAGTGGCACCGCTGCTGGTATGACTGTTATGAAACCAAGAAGAATACATGCCACTAAGCGCCCATGAGCCATTGTTGTGTATAAGAACCTTGCAATGAACCAGGTAAACATGGCCATAGGTTCCATGGGTTGTTAAAATATGTTTGGGAGGGGTGGTTTAAATTTGAACATAACAAAAACTGGAGTTGGGTAGAGGGTTTTTTATTGGAAAAAAATAAAGAAAATCAACCAACAATTTTCTCAGTGAGATGCAACTGATTATATAGTGTTCAATTTGGTAGTATGTCAAAGCAGGGATCAGGGTCCTCAAATTTAACCTAACCTGGCAAATCTTTGGGGATGGGGAAAATGATTCTAATTTGAACTGACATTGAAGGATTCAGCAGCAAAATGATTCATTATTAGTTTGTCTGCAAAACCATGAACCAAGGCTCTAGTACATTTACATTGGTTAGTGTGATGTCATCTGGCCCAACAGGCAACGGGAAACCCCCAGGGCCACCCCACATAAGGGCGGTCATAATGGGTTGTAAACGGGTTTGGTATGGCCAACCTGCCCGTGCCTGGTCGCTGAGGCGTTCATTCAGCCAAGCAGGATTCCTTGAGTGACGTTCCCAATTTTTGTGATGAGGTTTACAAATTATCAGCAACAATTTCCAATGGTGATATATGCCTGTTGGGGATAAGGCCTGACGATTTTGAGAGTAATTTAAGGTCAGCAATCATACTGCTTGATGGCTTAATGTCAATCAGCAATTTTGACTGAGAATTCATTATTTGTCCCCTCTGGCTATAGGTTATTCATCCATTGGGCTTTAATCCTGTATGTTTTGGACATTTTGACTCCACTTTTGAGGATTTGGTGCCATCAACTATATAGCTTCCATCCAGCTTGTGAGGATGACGGTTTCCAATGATTTCAGAGCAGATTATCTATTTGGCGAACTAACTCTTTGGAGGTAAGCACAGGTACCGAGGGAGGAATCTTTAGAGGGAGCGCTGTTACCCAGTGCTCATCTACCACATGGGCAAGGTTGCCCGGTGTGACGAGGGATACAGATGCCCTCTTTGGACCCTTTTTGTTAGGAAATGGGAAAATCGTCTGATCCACACAGAGGGGATGTTCCACTGGACTTACAAAAGCTCTCAATGGACCAAATCTAAACAAATCTTTGCTACATTTGACTTTATCCCCACTATGATGAGACATACAGTAATTGAACGTTGCCTCTTTTAAGCAATTAAAGAGTAATTGGTATTACACTCTTTTGAAATGCAGCGCTCCATGCTTGTGCTGGAGCTTAGTATGGGCAAAGCTATTGCTGTGATCACCCCATCTGCAGTCATCATGGAAGACTCAACCCAAATTCCTCAAACTGCAGTGCTCAATAATGATGGGCAAGAATTCCGCCCATTCCACGTTATGGTGGATAGTGTGCCCCCTATCTGCACCTTCTGTTGTGCTTTTGGTCATAAGTCACATACCTACCCCTCCAAAGAGGTAATCACACAGAATAAAATCCTTTTTGACGCAATAAGAAGCTCTTACTTATCATAACAAACCAGCCATTGACACCAATGGTGTATTCCCATGGGGTGCGCAAGGGTGACACATTCAGGTAAAATCTGTGTCCCCACAAGAGCGCAAAAAGGCCAAACAGGCCAGTAGAGAAGCGGCCAAGCCAGCGGCTATGGCTGCATCTGTGATCCTGCCTGCCCAGACCCAGGATGACACTGAGTCATTTGAAGATGAAGCAAATTGATAATATACTCACTAATCATATTGGGCCCACCAACCTGCGAACCAGATGGATGAGTCAGATTTACCCAAGCAAAATTACCATGCACCAATCAAAACCAATCCCACCAACCCCAACCCTCCTTCCCCAAGTTTTTGTCACCTTCCAATGGTGCATTTTAGGAGCACATTACATTAAAAAGTTGACCCAAATCAACAAAAACCAAACCCAAAAACAAATCCACAGAGAAGGCGTCCCTTAAGGACGATTACACTCTGCCGTTGACCTGTAGGCAAAATACTGCTGCTGAGAAAACTGATAAAGTAGCACAGGAAGGGTAAGGGGGCCCTTCCCATTGCACCTGAGGTGCAATAGGGGATCCTTCACAATAGGGACGTTGAACATTGCTGGACTCAAGGCCTCACCATCCCAGGCTAAAACTGGTTTTTTAAAGAATAATTTACCTATGGACATCCTGGTTATTCAAAAATCACACTGGTCACATTGTGCCGAGGAAACATGGGCAACCATGCTCCTCCCTATCCTTTCTTTTTGGTCACCACACTGTGAGGGCTTATACATGCAACCTGTAGTATATCTTTATTTCTAAAAATTCATGCCTCAATGGATGTGTGCTGGTTGTGTCCTTTTCATAGGACAATGAGGTGCACGTTATTGTTAAATTTTACACCCTAACCTGTGCATGGGCTCACCGGGAATTCACCTCATCCATAACTTTCCTACCACTTCCACCTGATCTGATTGTGGTGGGCGACCTGAACTGCTGGGCCAACCCATCCACTGCTGCTGGCCTTCAACGCCTACCCCCGCAGGGGCATATCAAACTCCACATCCTAAAAGCCACCTTGGGGCCTTTTATACCCTCCCCAAGCATGCACCGCTGCACCCAACATGTCCCATCCCCATGTGCACAATGGGCAGCTGAGGTCTATTTCCTGCATTGACCTCATTCTTGCCCCAATGAGATTTTTCCCCAGATTGTGCACTTTAATACAATGAAAGTTGATTTCTCCAACCACAGAATGGTGTCAATTTCCTTCACTTTGTCAAACACAGCGGCACAGGTGCTAAAGTGGTGTAAACTTTGACCAGCTGAGATCACGTCGCCCATGTTTTCAGCATGGGTGGACAATGAAACTTTGCACAGGAATTTGCCACAACATTATGTGCTTATACACTTTCTACCTGACCAGCTTTCAAAGCAAACACCATCTTTCAGGCATGTCACATCTCATTGCAACGCTCTCAGGCTGCCTTGACAGTCATTAAGTGCATGCTTGCAGAAGTGGACCACCTGGAGTCTAATGTCCCTGTGGGCTATAGCCCAGCTTAGGTTCATAAGTGGGCAGAAGTGTCTGCTTGTCTCAACACACTGGTAAGACAACACAAACATCACGTTTGTGTTCAGTTCATTTCAAAAAATACTATGGTGGGTGACACATGCTCTATCTATTTTTTCCGCAAATTCTTTGCGCTGCAACAGAGCTTGGCCTGAACACAGGTGAGGTGTTGATACCACTCCATCACAGAAACTTCAACCAAAGTGGCAGTTAGAGTACAAAACTATTTTCCAGATTGTATCAATCTAGTCCAGTCTAAATGGCCAAAATTGATGTATTCATCAAAGGATCACATATCCGCACCTTATCCTAATACCTGGAGATGATGAATTTAATTACTTGGGACAGACTCTAGTATGCAGTTTGCGGTGCACTGCACAGGAAGTGCTCAGGTCCAGATGGTATTCTGAATGAGTTCTACAAATTAATATTTTAATTATTTCTCCTCTTTTTTGTTTTACTCAATGAACAAGTTTCTGTTAGAGATGCGTCTCCTTCCTGGGGACCAGGAGGCATACATGATAACGCTGTATAAGAAAGGGGATAAGCTGAACTTAACCAACTGGCACCCCATATCACTTATTAATACAGATACTAAATTATTTACTAGATTCATGGCCAACCGCCTAATTGAAGTTGACTCTGATGTAATTTCCTCTTAGAAATTCAGTTTTATCCCCAAGCGGTCAATATGGGACAACATACATACCGTAGCCAATGTCTGTTAATCCATGGCTACTGGGGCGCTTGTGTTCTTGGACCAAAAGAAAGCTTATGATAGGGTCAACTGGGATTACCTTAAAGCCTGCCACACATTTTCCATTCCCCATTGGTTCATTGATTGGGTGATGTTACTCATGGAGTCCGCCACAATGGCTTTGCATGGCCCTGGATTCCTCAGTGATGTGGTTCACCCTTAAAGGGGTCTCCACCAAGGGGACCCTTTAAGCACACTCTTGTACAACTTCAGCCTCAACCCACTTGTAAGCAATGTGAATGCCCGCCTTGCTGGTGTCCATGTTCAAGACGTAGCACCAGTTAAGATGCTGACATTTGCTGGCGATTGTGTGGGTGGGGTGTCTAACAACCAAGATGCACACGTGCTGGAGGCAACTATCCAGGATTACTCCAGGGTCAGTAACGCCGCTCTCAATGCCTTTAAAACTAAAATCATTCTACTTGTCTGGTACCAGGCCCGCTGATCACCAGCACCCCGTTACCTACCTGTTTCAGCAGCTATCTCACAGGTTCACTTGCCCTGACCACCCCATACTGCCACGCTTGTGCTCCCTTTTGTGCCAAGACCCACTTCTGGTATGGTGCGCCATTTTGGAGTGTGGCTGGAGGCAGGAAGGTTCGCCTCATTGGTAATGGAGCACCACATCCTAGATAATGTCACAAAGCGCATCGCCTCCATCAGAGCCTACCAGACTACACTCACAGGCCAGGTTGTGTTTACCAACTCTATGTTCCTGTCAAAAGTCTATTTGTGCCCATGCCATCGCCTTTTCCCCCTCTTTCTTCACCTCTTTATATGCTCTCCTACAAGGGTGGCTTTGGTTAGGCCACCCTCCCCATGTGCGCCTGGATGTCATATTTGGCCCTCATCATAGTGGTGGTATGGGCCTTCTCAACTTTAAGGCCCATGCCACCAAAATACTTGGCACCTAGATCACTGCAGTCACCAACCCCACACCCTAGGCCACTGGTCACGCGCGGCCCACTACAACTTCTTTCTGCACCCTTAGCCTCTGCAATCCTACCCATCCCCATTCTCTAATAAACTACATGCCTTACATCCCTCTGCCACAGGCTCGCATGGGATGCTGACCCACTTCAAACGTATTCTCCTCTCCATGCAGAGCGCTGAGTGGAGAATCAGCACCTGTGGACAAACTGCCCAATGGATCACCCTACTCGACTTTTCAAACAAGAGTCCGTAGTTAAGCCATTCTAAACAACCTGGTACCCCAACATCCCCATCTCATTGCCCGTGTGGACTAACTTGACAAGCTGGACATACCATACTCTTTGGAGACCCAGAAGGACATTTGGCGGTACACTCACTATCCTCTTTTTTAACCTCAGATTCTCGCCCATGTGTGGAGATTCCTGAGAAAGGTGTACTGCACGGCTGAGCGGTCCAATGCCTCTCAATCCTCATTCATTGTATGCTGTCAATATGGGTCATTAGACCATCACTTGGAAGATTGCCCGCCATCACAGATGATCTGGCAGGATGTTATGCACCTCTTTTTCCAGGAGTGTTACCAGGCTTCCAGCCTGTCTAAGAACATCTTCACCTTATCCATGACCTCACCTATCCACCCATCACTCCACGCCTTAATTGTTGCAATAGCGCTATGTACAATCCACACTATTGTCCTTGATGCACTCTCTGGAACTACCCCAACCCTCCGCGAATCTGTGCGTCACTTCCATTCCCACCTCATGGATCACTTTCAAGCTTGATTGTTTTGCCACATGCCATCCCGCCAACGCTAGTTGGTGTCATCTTGGTTCCCCATCTGGTTCCTCTCAGTGTACCCTTTCCTTCACTTGTGTTCAGTTTTGGCCCAGGCCTCCCCTGTAACTCCCCCTCTTCCTTCCACTGGCAGTCCTGCTGGCAACAGGAGGTAGCTTTGGCTCCTCTAGGGTGCCTCTCATTTTCTTGGAGTTTGGTAGTTGGTAGTTGGTGTTTATCAGAAGTGTCCATTCTATGGTCAGCCTTCCCCAAATAAAATCTAAAATTAAATATGTTTCTATCTAACAAAAATTATAATGATATCACTAAAAGATAAAGTTATAGAATATAACCAAGTTACAAGTGGTGCAATAATTTAAGCTTTTATTGCCCTCCAAAATTTAATATATAACATAACTTTAATGAGACTTCCAGAAATTAGGTGTCTAAGGCTAAGCTTTTTTACTGCACTGTAAAAATTTTAATGTCTAATTTTATACTGAGAGTTTTATTTTCATAATAGAGCTAGTAACTATTGCTGCAGTGGATAATTACCCTAAACAAATTTATATTGTTAATTAAATTTAAAAGGGCAAGATTATTTTTAAATTTATCTAACTGAAACTTATCATTTACATCTGCATCAAGGTGCTACTTAGAAAGAAATAAAATGCCCCTTAGCACAAAAAAATCTGCAATGGGCCTGCTTGAACCAAAGCAGAATTTTTAAAAGTTACTGTTGTCACTATAACTGAGACATGACCATTTTGGTGAAAGGATTGAAGCTTTTCAGTAATTGAACGTGTTTATAAAAAAAGAGAAAGAGATAAACCTATTGGGATGTTAAAGGCTCGTTAGATAACATCCAATATATTGAAAAAAGTTAAGGAAATAAATTGATAGTTTTAAGGCTTTCTCATTGATTTAATTGAAGCTTTTTAATTTATAGGAAATCAGGTGACACTACGTCTTAAGAGCCCCTTGGGGACCAACAGTCAGGATATTCCATTTTTCTAGGGTGTGATTGAAAAAATGGATTTCTCACTAAGATCTGTCATAGTCTTATTGAGCTTCCAAGGCAATCCCTTTAACTTATTATAGAACATTTTGATAAGAGACATATTCTCTTTATTCTCTAATTTAAGGGTTGACACCCCTATGTAGTTATTATTGTCAATTAATTTGCCTAATGGGAAATGTGGGCCTGACTTATACTTAATTTAAGTTAGCCACATTTTATGTTTGCGGCATACATTGCCCCCTTCAAGATCTTGTTAGAGGGGTACTTAGGCTCATAAAATCTTATGTTTACTTGGCTGACCACCTTCCCTTGGGCAACGTTGAAAATTGAATACTCTGATCCTTAATTATGCAAAACCATCTAAGGTCCAGACCAAAAAGTGTAAAGCTTATAAACCCTTCATTTAGATACAAGATAATAGAGTAGACCAGGTTCCCTTTGTAATGTACTTATTTGCGTCATGTTGAGTCAGAATTGTACCAATTGCAACATAATTTTCACCAGTGAACAGGAGAAAAGTCTTATCATATTTGAGATGAATTAGTATAGAGGTCTTAGTTAAGGATAGCTGTTTAAAGTGACAAAGAATTGTGTTGTGTTAACTTCTATAAGAAAGGTACTTTATGTTGTAACAAATGAATCAAGAGTTCAGCAAGCTTGTTAAATGAGAATGAACTGGCGAAATTACCCCCTACTACCAAAAAGACCTGGATGTCTCTCAAACTCCTTGGTAAAGGACATCTTATGTGTTTCTATGACTCTATACAAGATCTGCAGGATCCCCTCCTTGGCAATGTTATGTCTTAAAATTTAACCTCATGAGAAAAAGTCCAATTAAAAGGATTAAATTTCAAAGAAGCTTCTAAAATTTTGTTAAGAATAATTTGTCATAATTGTTCAAGATTAAGATTAAATTTCTGGAAAATGAGGTAATATCAATATATATACCATCATACAGGACATCTTTAAGTCACTAAGGATGCCATCCATAGCTTTTTGAAAAATATCAGGGGCTTTGCTAAACCCATGCGGCACCTGTGTGGGCTTGAAAATACTTCTTTAGTTATGAGCGCACACTTGACTTGAATTTTGTGGTGCAATTATATCTGTTAGAAATCCAATGTCCAGATCCATAGCTAAAAATAGCAGCAAGCTGGATAGCATCTGGAAATAATCATTGATTTAAGGTATTTAGTAACTGTCTTTCTTAACTTGGTTACCTTTCAATAATCCATCACCACCTTATGGGTTGCATCTTATTTCTTTATCAGGAACTGAGTCTAGGCCCTCAGGTTTTGTGATGTTATAATAGGCCAGCGTCAAGGATCTGCTTTAAAACCACTAATCAAATGCTTCTTCCACCTTCAACTACTAATAAGACTTAGTTATATAGGTAAGGTGTCTCTGGTTATTTACTCAATGTGTCACCCATTTATTTTATCAAAGTCATGAGGAACAATAGAAGTTGTCAGAAAATTCAGACAGTAATTTCTCATCCACCTCTCAAAAGGCAGCAGTAAGATAAGTTCCAATGTTTTGTTGAAAGTAGCAATAGTAAAGGGATCATCCAGCATGAGATTTTAAAAGTTTTAAATTTGTGAACACTAAGAGTTTCATCAATAAACAACAGTCAAATGTATGCTGTCATTTTTCCCCATGACGCGCTGTTGTAGGGTTAAAATTCTTAATAGGACTAATATGGTTCACAAATAAGCTGGGCCATTACGCCTGTTCATGGAACAATGTTATGATAAAAAGTATTTTATACTCATTATATTTTGAAATGTGTCCCAAAGGAAATTGTATTTGAATCCGAGTAGCAATGATAATTTGCAACTGGGCAGGCATTATCATTTGAGAAGGAGCATATAAAGGAATTCTTTCCTTTGCATCAATACCTGTAGGGGGCATCTTTGCTAAACGTCCAACGATGTGGTATTCAATCTGGTAGGTCAGTCATTTATCCCCCAGGAGGCATATTATTTTTTGGGTTTGCCTTTTTGTTAGTAGAGGGTTGAAAGATAAGTGGGACGCAATATCTCTTTTATTTAGTACTAGATGGTTGTGGGACGCAATATCTCAGTAGACATAGATAAGAATCAAATAAATTGATAAATCCTGAACGTTCACGC
This sequence comes from Massospora cicadina, assembly GCA_022478985.1. Classification (NCBI taxonomy): domain Eukaryota; kingdom Fungi; phylum Entomophthoromycota; class Entomophthoromycetes; order Entomophthorales; family Entomophthoraceae; genus Massospora; species Massospora cicadina. Next base: position 190,722 of record JAKSZP010010575.1, read on the forward strand.
TAAAAATGAGTCACTAGCTATAAAAAGAAACAGAGGTTTTCTAGAACTAAAACTTGGGCATATATAGGAAGCTTCCTGAAGTATATTTCCATGCTGAATAGGTACTAAGCAACTAAACAAAATAAGGCACAGGTGTCCTATAAACAACATTATGCTTGAGATATGCTGTGACTATAATTTTTAACCAAATTGAAAGTGATAGTATTGTGATTGTGGTTGCATTGTAAAAAAGAAAATTGATAATTACATAGAGAACAAAATTAACTAGAATCACAGTATTTTTTTGGTTAAATCATCATAATCATTTTATACACAAGCATCAGATATTTAACCTAGGAGGAATATGGTTAAGGCATAGTTTGTTTGTCAACATGAAGAGCCTGTTGTGATTTGGTCTGACCACCCATGTGAACAAATTAATTATTTGCTTAATTTATATTTGACAAGGGTGGTTAGCCTGGCAGGGTAATTCTTGCTTCCATTCTAGTGCAGGTTTTGTTCAGCACATGTTCAAAACCTGTACTGGCTATAAAAAATCTTGGTGTGGTAAATTTGTCCCAAGGTTTACCCGCCTTGATTTCTTTAATTATATCAGACTAATGCATTATAATGAGGGTTTGATTGATTGGGCCCTTATGCTAACGTTGATTTACAATATTAACTCACCTTTAACCTTTGTTAGGCCAAATTGCCAATGAGATTTTTACATAATTTTTATCATCAGCCATTGATGATTAAAGGCATTAAAGAAAGGTAACATAGATCCATACCAACTCAGCAGCACTAAACCTTGAATCATTACTTTACATCAACTTACCTCATCCCTGCATCCTGGGGTTATAAATCACTTTGTTTATAATATCTCCTTTCCCTCAAATTAGCATACAAACGTCGCTACTAGTTTTATTACAAAATCCTTTGGTTTTGTCAGCATCTCAGCCCTGTTAGGCTGTTATCACTATGGTGTAAATCTCCAGGGCTAAGGAAATTGTCACAATTCTGATATGACTGGATGATAATCATGAGACAGCTAGGGTGGATGGGAAGAATCCGCCAAACATGATATCAGTTACAATTATTCAAGTGCCTTGAGATGAGGCAATATTGGGATATAACAGGTTATTATTGGATCACCTTTAATAAAGTGATAAGGCGATGTCAACATTTGATTGATATGAAGTAAATCGCCTACAATTAGGGTGATAGAGAGTTAGAGAATAACAAGCTGAAATTGAGGATAATTGGCAGAATAGAATAGCCTAAGCTATGAGAGCAGTATCATCTGAAGCTTCTGTATATAAGCGAGATGGGTGATTGAGAGAAGGAGGGGGTTAATAGGAAAGAGAGCAAAACAGCGAAAGCCTGCTGTATTTATTAAAATAAATAAAAGAGTCATAGGGCAATTGCTTTTAATTTATAGTATATTTTCAAGTATGTCTGGAGGACTGACAATCCCCACATCATCTGTCTGTTGCTCAGTGGGTTTGACCTGTATGAACAATATGGCGGATCCTAATAATACCTTCCAATTTTATAATTTTGGTGCTCACTACAGAGCCCATTGATCATTCACCAAGTATTATGAAACTCCAGTCACCATCCATGTCTTATACATCCTGTGTTGCTGGGGAATCTTCATGAAACACTGCACCAGCCAGGTATGAGGACCTCAAACTTACCTTATATGTGGTGCTCAAATAACAGGATGAACTCCTTCAAGAACGAAATGCTGTCATGCACCAGCTTGATATTATGTTTGCCCAAATGCAAATTGTGGGACAACAAAACAAGGAACTTGCCAACTGGTTTTATGATACTACTAAACGGCTGCAGTGTGCCAAGCGAAAATTGACCAGTGCCTCTTAGTCTTCTCAATGAGATGAGGATGACCATTAAGAAGGGGCATCATATGAGGAAGAAGATGATGCTGATTAGAGCTATTACACCCAGGATGATAGTACTGGATACAAATATGAGTCAGAGTGCCAATTCTCTCAAGTAATGGTGGTGCCACCCATGGCAGAAGGTCACGCTACCCCTGAAGCAGCGGACATCCCAACTTCCGCTGGTCCAGCTTCTCATTGGGAAACTGCTTTTGGATCTTGACCCATCTCTCAGTATGGGCCAAAAAACTGTGAATGGGATGAGGAGGTTAATATCTAGAAAATACTTCTGTTTGATCAAAATGAGAACATCCATGCTTTCTTCAAACGGTTTGAATTTGCAGTGGAAGGTGCATCTAATAGGTGGAAGGCTAAATTGTTGATATCTGCCTTGGGTGTCAGGAGTGCCAATCAAGTTACCTGTCACCTATAAGGATGTGAAGGATACTGTGCTTCGCCTGTTTGGGGGTACCTCAAAGATGTCACAGCAAAAAGCGGAATTCTTAATGATTGGATTCCGCTGAAATAAGACTCTCCTGGAGTTTGCTGATCAATTCATAATGGAAGCTCATGTGCTGATTGGGGCAGGATACTTAGCGGAAGCTGACATGTGCATCACCATGACCTCCATGGCGAAGCCATACTGTGAGCTTCACAATGTCACGTCACCGTTTCTGGATGATGACATACCTCTGCTCAAAATTGTACAGTTTTTGCGCCGCATATCCCCTAACTTTAAACTGCCAAATATGGAAATGGAAGACTATTGCCTCTACTGCACCTTATTATTCAGGAGAAAAATATCATCTGACTTCAGCTCCATTTAGCAATCTTCAACCTTACAATAACTCTGTGCCTTGTCCTCAGCCTTATTATACTCAACAGTTTGATCAGTGTCAATGGGCTGGTCACGAAAACTGTCAGCAACCCAGCTACCAACCAGGACCTAGCTACTCCAGAATGTCACCAATTCTCTTACTGACATGGGCCTGCTTACGCCAAATGACCCCAAACTTTCTGATCAGAACTCGCTTATGACAATCAAGGAAGTGGCTCTTATGGGTTTAACTGCTATGATCGTGGCCTCCCTGGTCATTTGGCAAAACTTTATCATAACCACCGGGTGAACTACATACACCAAGATCAATATTTTCAGGGATAAGATAGAGCGAAGTAGAGATGGGACCCTTACCTCCATGATATCAACCCAAAACGTCCCTGAATCAATAGTAGTATATCCTGAGGAAGTCCCTCAGTATGATGATAAAATTTTATATCAACAGCCAGTTGGAGGAGTGAACGTAGTGACACGAGCTCAAGCCAAGGCAGCAGCAGATGAAGAATCTCAAGAACAACTTTAAGCCATATGACTGCCAAATGCTTGATCAAGCTTCCTTGGACAAGCTTAATTCTGCCACAAATGTGCTTACTTTGAAAGGAGTAAACGTCGCCCTTCTGATAGACGCCATTGTGAAAGAATATCCCCAGGTTGGTGAGGGGATAATGAATTTTCTTGAAAAGAGAGATCCCGTAAATGTCCACATATTAAATGGTCAATATTCTTCTTATTCTTTGTGTATGTACTGTGATATTTTTGTAGCAAAAAATAGAGTTTGCACTATAATAGATACTGGTGCTCCAGTCAACATAGTTTCCACTAAGTTGATGGTGAAGTGGACGTTAAAACCTGATGTGGACCATCAAATGGTGTATGGAACTGCTGGAAAAGAAAGCACCATCTCTGAGGGGGCTTAAAGTGCACTACCTTTGCACTTTGGGTCCATTGTTGTTGTAGCTCTGGCGATTGTGCTTCCAAACAAAACTATGACTTGTTAATTGAGTCCACTTTCTTGCGCCATTATGGGGCTGTCATTAATATGACAGAGGAAACCCTCGCCATTCTGGGACAGCGGATCCCAATTTACTTCACCTCTAGTGGAGTACCGAAGGATCTGGTGCATATGAGCCATATCAACCTTGCATATAGTGACTGGGTGACGCCAGTCCATTATCACAGACTAAAGCGCAAGACTCTGACCCTTCCTGTCACTGATGCGGCTAAGAAGAACTAGACTGGGCTCCCAGTCAGGGTGCGCGAGCACCCAGTGGAGGTCCCAGAATGCCAGAGGCATAGTGGTCCAAGCGACTGAGATAAGTGGGGATCTATGGGACATGTGAGGGAAGCAAACATTCAAAAATGTACCGAAGGCCCCCAAGGCAAACCAGATGGTTGTGTTGGGGGCAACCATGAGTCTTACAGGGGCAACCACCAAGGGCGGGAGAGGCAGGGAGGATGACAACTCCTCCAGAGAACGCAGTTGCTGGCCTATAGAACTCGAAGAAGAGGCTGGGGCACTGGCAGGAGGGGCACAGAGACCACCACGTTATTGGGAATGTGGGTAGAATTAAAGGAAACTCCATAGGAGGGGCTAAAACTGAGTTTCCCCAAATGGGGACACTCAAGGTCCTTCTGGTGAGTGGGACCCACAGCAGCAGGGGCAGCAAATGGAGTCAAACCTGTCAGATTCTGGTGGTTGACTTGAAAATAAACCTTTGACAACCATCATATCAGGCCAATTATCCTTTCAACGCTTGGACTAATGCCTATTGCAATTATACAACTTGGGCCGATTATCTCAACAACAATTTGAGTAATTTATCAGGCGCTCAGCCAAAATACACTCGCAAATTATGGCTGATTCTGATGCATCAAATCTAGGCAATTGGTCCTAATTATCAAAACACAAACCATTCAATCATATACAAAATAATTCAGGGATGACTTAAAGTTACATTTAAAAGTCCCATGGACAATTAAATGAATGAACAACATTATTAATTTTCTTCCTGAGGGCGAAATCTTTATGTTGATATGTGTAATCAGCACAATAGCACTTACGTGGACTGCCCAAAGGGGGTTACTTAAGGCTACCAAGGAAGAGGCCTGTTGATGTCCCAATTAAGGGTGTGTCATTTTCTTCAATCGAAACCAAAAATTTCACAGAAGGTGTGTTTTTATAACAGTATGACTAAACTGAATCCTAAAGATCTTAGGACAAATTTGCATGCTTTTATTGCAATTTTTGTACCTGAAATCCTCCCAATTTGGGAGTATTTTAAATTTATTGCGGGGAAGGCTGACCATGGGTAGACGCTTCTGAATATGACTCAGACGAGACAAAACTTAGTACCAGGGGAGGCACCCCAGAGAAGCGATGCTATCTCTTGTTGCCAGCGGGAACGCCACTTATGGGAAGGGGGAGGGAACATGTGTAGGGGACGTAGCCACTATTGAGCACGTATGGAGGAAGGGGTCTGATTTGATGAACCAGACTGGGAACCAGGAGGAGACCAGCTGTCGGCGACGCAGTGGGAGATATCCAAACATCCACGCTTGAAAGTGATCCACCTTATGAGACTGGAAATCTGTGGACAGCTTCAGGGAGGGTGGGGATGGATCCAGCGATGGCATCCAAGACAATCGTGTGGATAGTCCACATGGCGATTGCAACCACCAGAGCACGGAGAGAGGGTGGGAGGGGGAGGCCATTGATGAAGCAAACATATCTCTTGACAGACTGAAGGGATGTGTTTGATCCTGGCCTAGCAGACGTTGGACTTCGCGCCATATTACTTTAGAGGTGGGGCACTTCTCCAGGCGGTGAAACAGAGTTCCATACTGGCCACACACGACACAGGATGAGTATAAAGCATTAGAGCGCTCAGCTGTACAATACACCCGCCTCAGGCAGCGCCACACATGGGAGCGGACTTGAGGCTGCAACAGAGGATGGTGTGCGTATTTCCAGATAGTCTTTTGGGTCTCAGTGGAATAAGGGATGTCCATCATGTCCAGGTAGTCCACCCTGGATAGGACTTGGTGTCAAATGGGGATCACGCCATCATGGATGGGTAGCCCCTGTACCTCTTGTGTGAACTGAGGAGAGGGCCAGCCTCTTCGGGTTGTATGTCCACTAATACAAATTCTCCACTCTGCGCTTCGCATGGAGAGTAGGATTCGTTTGTAGTGGGTTTTGGTCCCGTGAGGACCTGTGGCTGAGGTGTGTGATGCGAGGTATTTCATCAGGGAGTGGGGGTTTGATGGATTGTTGAGGCCCAAGGCTCAGGAGAAGTTGGAGCGGGCCGCGCAGGACCAGTGTTGGGATGGGAGTGTAGGAGCAGTGATGGCCGCAATCCAGGTGCCCAGGATCTTGGCGGCATGGGCTTTGAAGTCAAGTAGGCCCATGCCACCATGATGATGAGGGCCAAACATGACCTCTAGCCGTACTGGTGGAGGGCGGCCTGACCAAAGCCAACCTTGTAGCAAAGCATACAGGGATTTGAAGAAGCTTGGGGAGAAGGGGATGGTGTGGGCTCCGAACCAGACTTTGGATAGGAGCATAGAGTTGGCAAGAACAACCCTGCCAGTGAGGGTAGTAGGGTGGGCTCTGAGAGAGGCGATTCGCTTCGTCACGTTGTCCAGTATATGGCCCTCCATTACTGCTGACGCGTATCCACCTGCCTCCAACCACACGCCCAGATGGCGTATTGGTCCTATGGTAGGTCGTGGCATAAAGGGGAGCACCAGTGGAGCGGAGTGTTTTGAGTCAGTAAGGCGTGGACGTGAGCGAGCAGATGGGCCAGGTTGGGAACTACTTGCTGAGGCCCAGCATCTCTGAAACCGACGAGGGAGGATGATTTCAGTTTTGGAGGCGTTCAGTGCCGCGTTGCTTACCTGGGAATAGACCTGGTGAGGGCTTCAAGCGCGCGTGCATCTTTGTTATTAGACACCCCCACCACGCAATCATCTGCAAATGCCATCATCTTGACTGGGGTTTGGCCTGGCACATGGACCCCAGTGAGTTGGGCATTCACATTTCGCAGTAGTGGGTCAAGGCTGAAGTTGTATAAGAGTGGGCTCAGGGGGTCCCCTTGTCGCAGGCCCCTTTGAGGATGGACTACTTCTGTTAGGAAACCTGGGCCGCGCACAGCCATTGTTGCAGATTCCGTGAGCAGCATCACCCAGTTAATATAGCGGGGAGGTAGGCGGAATTGTTGGAGGCAGGCCCTAAGGTATTCCCAGTTTACTCTATCATAGGCCTTTTGTTGGTCCAAGAATACAAGTGCCCCAGAGGCTGTGGACTGACACACATTAGCCACAGAGTGCACGTTATCCCAAATCGACCTTCTGGGGATGAAACTGAATTGTTCTGGGGAGATGGTGGCAGATGCTACAGTCCCTAAAAGGTTAGCCATGATTTTTGTTAAAATTTTGGTGTCTGTGTTTGTTAGAGAAATGGGGCGCCAGTTGGCTAAGTCTAGCCTATCCCCTTTCTTGAAGAGTGTGACCGTAAAGGCCTCATGTCCTCCTAGTAGGAGGCGCGTTTCCAACAGGCTTTGGTTGAGTGAGGCTAGCAGCAATAGGGATATATATTTAAAATATTTTTTGTAGAACTCATATGGAATGCCATCTGGGCCTGGGCATTTTTGGTTTGGCGCACCGCGAATGGTAGTCCATAATTTGTTTGGAGTAATTAAATTCATTATTTCCAAAACTTTTCTTTCTCGTTGCAAACACTTTTGCAACCCATTCAATTCAAGACTAAATCTAGTTTGATATTCTCATAGAGGGGATTAGTCTGCGCCCATGTCTGGGAGCAGTTGGGCAAGCAAGGCAAGAGGAGCAGGCGGAGGGCCCGCGGCCTCTAACGTTCAAAAACGCCCCAGAGAATCTGGTGGAATAGAAAAAAATCTAAAAAAACTGGTGGTCACAATTTCCCCAGAGATACTCGCGTGGCAAGCACGATGCAACCAGTAATCAACATGCCACATTCCCAGCCACTTTCGTCGGTGGAATTCGGAGTCCATGTGTATCTGAAATCCAAAAAACGGCCATATGGGAAAAATTTTGTGAAGATGTACACAAAATTTTATTGACTGCGGTGTACGTTGCACCTCACTCCATGTCACGCGGTTGACTGGACCTAGGTTTTGAAAGCAAAATAGCAGCAGAAGAGGCTGCAGTGGTGCACGTAGTGGTCGACCTCCCCAAAGGGCAATGGGTCGTCAAAATTAAACGCACCAGATGGACAAAATCAAACCAAATTTTCCTCACATTTGACTTTTTGCCTACTATGGTAAAACGTGACATTTTGGAGCAACACCTGAAAGATGGTCTCACCATATATGGTGAAATACAATCTTTCAAAAAGCAACGTTTCACGCTGATGCCACACCTGTGCACTGGCAAAGCCATCGCAGTTCTGATCCCAACTGAGGAGATTGTGAAGGACCTAACCCAGATCCCGCACTCCACCTTTATTGACATCGCAGGGCACACCACCCACCTATTCCGGGTAACTGTGGACAGCGCGCCCCCATTTGCACCCACTGTGACACATTCGGCCATAAGGCAAATGTGTGCCCCATCAAAGAGGGCGTTACATTCCAAGAGCACCCCTCGGCGGCCATGGCCAGCGAAGAGGTGCACTATGAACCAACCGCAAGCACCAAAGAGGCTTTCCCAAGGGGAGCACAAGGCTGCTACCTATTGGTAAAGCCCATCTCCCCGCAGGAGCAGAAGAAGGCCAAGCAGGCCCATAGGACCACGGCCAAGGAAGCGGCCAAGGTCACCACCACCATCCCACACTCACAACGCCAGGAGGACATGGAGACCTTCGCGGCGGAAGCAACTCAGGAATCCATCACCCAATCAGATTGGGAGGCCCAAGCTGAACGGGCCACTCAATCTGAGGATCCAATGGGAGATTCGATCTCACCCAATCGCTGCACCCAAGCCCCAGTTGAAACTGACTTGGGACCTATCTCAACCGAAAAAAATTTTTTGTGCCCCACTCGACGGTGCACCGAACTTATCTGCACCGCAAAAAATTTGTTTGACGTCAGGAAAACAAAAAGCGAAGGCCAAAGCCAATGTGACTCTTTCCGCAAAAATTAACAAAAACCCTGATAGTGTTGCTGCTAATACCCGTGCTGCTGTGAAAGCCCTTGGGGACCTGGAAGAGGCTGGTGGGCCAGGGGGCCCACCCCTCGCACCTAAGGTGTGATGGGGAAAACCTTCAATCTAGGGATGCTGAATATCACCAGACTCAAGCCTCCCCGTCCCGGGCTAGGAAACTGAGTTTTTTACAAAATAATTTACCTGTGGATATCCTGGCCATCCAGGAAACCCACTGTCCACGAGGTTCCGAGGATACTTGGAAAACAATGCTCCTACCATCCCTATCCTTTTGGTCAAAGCACTGTGGGGTGCTAATTCAGAAAAACAATTTTTTCAAATTTACATCTTCAGAAACATTCCTAAATGACCATGTGCTCATTGTCACCTTCTCATGGGCCGATGTTGCACACACAATCATCAAAATTTACGCCCCAAACGGTGCACAAGAGCGTCAGAATTTTTCTCATCAGTCAAATCCCTCCCGCTACCCCCGATTCTTTCCTAATTGGTGACATGAACTGTTGGCTAACCTCACCAACGGACCGGTGGCTGCCCTCACCCCATGCCCCACAGGGTCATGTAGAACTACGCATTCTAAAAGCCACCTTTGGTTTAGTGGATGCGCTGCTGTGACATGCCCCACTGCCCGAAAACATGACGCATCCCCACATCCACAACGGCCAATTAAGGTCCATGACCTGCATTGACCTTATTCTAGCGCCGGCGAAATTCCAACCCCACATCTCCCACTTCAAAACAAAAAAAATGGAATTCTCCGACCACTGACTGGTCTTGATAACATACCACTTACCCATCACAGTTGCAAAGGCCCCACATTGGTGCAAAATCCGTCCCCTAGCTTGCGTCACCAGGATTTTCCACGTGGGTGGAAGAGGCAACTTTGGCAAAATTGTTTGTTGCACCATTTTGCGCGGACCCCATTTCCACATGGGCAACTTTCAAAGAAGACACCATCCGCCACTATCGCCATCTCTCATCCAGATGCTCACGAGCCACATCGGCGGTTATATCGCGTGCGCTGGCGGAATTGGCCCACTTGGAGTCCAACATTCCAGCCTCAGGGTATAGCCCTGCATAGGGCCAGAAGTGGGCGGAGGCAGCGCCCACCTCAACGCACTTGAAAGGCAACACAAACATCAGGTTTGTGTCCAATACAGGGCCACACGCATCACTAAAGGTGACAAGTGCACCGCATACTTCTTCAAAAAAATTTTTGCACCATGCCAGAGTGTGGCCTGCACACAGGTGTGAAGATCGGATAATTCTATTGTGGACACACTGGCCAGAGTGGCAATTGAAATGCAAAGATATTACTCTGAGTTATACCAAGCTGAACCAATTCAGCCAGCCAAAATGGCGGAATTTCTCGACAGAGCTCATATCTGCACCATTTTCTGATACCCAGAAATAATGAATTTAATTACTCCGAACGAATTATGGACTACCATTCGTGGTGCGCCAAACTGAAAATGCCCAGGCCCAGATGGCATTCCATATGAGTCCTACAAAAAATATTTTAAATACATATCCCCATTGCTGCTAGCCTCACTCAACAAAGCCTGTTGGAGACGCGCCTCCTACCAGGAGGACATGAGGCTTTTACAGTCACACTCTTCAAGAAAGGGGATAGGCTAGACTTAGCCAACTGGCGCCCCATTTCTCTAACAAACACAGACACCAAAATTTTAACAAAAATCATTGCTAACCGTTTAGGGACTGTAGCATCTGCCACCATCTCTCCAGAACAATTCGGTTTCATCCCCAGAAGGTCGATTTGGGATAACGTGCACTCTGTGGCTAATGTGTGTCAGTCCACAGCCTCTGGGGCACTTGTATTCTTGGACCAACAAAAGGCTTATGATAGAGTAAACTGGGAATACCTTAGGGCCTGCCTCCAACAATTCCGCCTACCTCCCCGCTTCATTAACTGGGTGATGCTGCTCACGGAATCTGCAACAATGGCTGTGCGCGGCCCAGGTTTCCTAACGGATGTAGTCCATCCTCAAAGGGGCCTGCGACAAGGGGACCCCCTGAGCCCACTCTTATACAACTTCAGCCTTGACCAACTACTGCGAAATGTGAATGCCCAACTCACTGGGGTCCATGTGCCAGGCCAAACCCCAGTCAAGATGATGGCATTTGCAGATGATTGCGTGGTGGGGGTGTCTATTAACAAAGATGCATGCGCGCTTGAAGCCCTCATCCAGGAATATTCCCAGGTAAGCAACGCGGCACTGAACGCCTCCAAAACCGAAATCATCCTCCTTGGTCAGTTTCAGAACTGCTGGGCCCCAGCAAGTAGTTCCCAACCCAGCCCAGCTGCTCGCCCAAGTCCACGCCTTACTGACTCAAAACACACCGCTCCACTGGTGCTCCCCTTTGTGCCGCGACCTACCATAGGACCGGTACGCCATCTGGGCGTGTGGTTGGAGGCAGGAGGATACGCATCAGCAGTAATGGAGGGCCATATACTGGACAACGTGACGAAGCGAATTGCCTCCCTCAGAGCCCACCCTACTTCCCTTACTGGCAGGGTTGTTTAAGCCAGCTCTATGCTCCTCTCCAAAGTCTGGTTTGGAGCCCACGCCATCCCCTTATCCCCAAGCTTTTTCAAATCCTTGTATGCTCTGCTGCAAGGATGGCTTTAGTCAGGCCGCCCTCCACCAGTACGGCTAGAGGTCATGTTTGGCCCTCATCATCATGGTGGCATGGGCCTACTTGACTTCAAAGCTATGCCGCCAAGATCCTAGGCACCTGGATTGCGGCCGTCACTGCTCCTACACTCCCATCCCAACACTGGTCCCACGCGGCCCGCTCCAACTTCTCCCGAGCCTTGGGCCTCAACAATCCATCAAACCCCCACTCCCTGATGAAATACCTCGCATCACACACATCAGCCACAGGTCCTCACGGGACCAAAACCCACTACAAACAAATCCTACTCTCCATGCGAAGCGCAGAGTGGAGAATTCGTATTAGTGGACATACAACCCAAAGAGGCCGCCCCTCTCCTCAGTTCACACAAGAGGTACAGGGGCTACCCATCCATGATGGCGTGATCCCCATTCGACCCCAAGTCCTATCCAGGGTGGACTACCTGGACATGATGGACATCCCTTATTCCACTGAGACCCAAAAGACTATCTGGAAATACGCACACCATCCTCTGTTGCAGCCTCAAGTCCGCTCCCATGTGTGGCGCTGCCTGAGGCGGGTGTATTATACAACTGAGCGCTCTAATGCTTTACACTCATCCTGTGTCGTGTGTGGCCAGTATGGAACGCTGTTTCAAAGCCTGGAAAGTGCCCCACCTCTAAAGTAATATGGCGCGAAGTCCAACGTCTGCTAGGCCAGGATCAAACACATCCCTTCAGTCTGTCAAGAGATATGTTTGCTTCATCAATGTCCTCCCCCTCCCACCCTCCCTTTGTGCTCTGGTGGTTGCAATCGCCATGTGGACTATCCACACGATTGTCTTGGATGCCATCGCCGGATCCATCCCCACCCTCCCTGAAGCTGTCCACAGATTCTGGTCTCATTTGGTGGATCACTTTCAAGCGTGGATGTTTGGATATCTCCCACCACGTCGCCGGCAGCTGGTCTCCTCCTGGTTCCCAGTCTGGTTCATCAAATCAGACTCCTTCCTCCACACGTGCTCAATAGTGGCTACGCCCCCTACACACGTTCCTCCCCTTCCCATAAGTGGCGTTCCCGCTGGCAACAAGAGATAGCATCGCTTCTCTGGGGTGCCTCACCTGGTACTAAGTTTTGTCTCATCTGAGTCATATTCAGAAGTGTCCGTCCCATGGTTGTCCTTCCCCACAATAAATTTAATTTAAATTTAAATTTAAATTCATTATTTCCAGGTATGAGAAAATGGTGCAGATATGAGCTCTGTCAAGAAATTCCGCCATTTCGGCCAGCTGAATTGGTTCAGCTTGGTATAACTTAAAGTAATATCTTTGCATTTCGATTGCCACTTCAGCCAGTGTGTCCACAATAGAATTATCCAATCTTTGCACCTGTGTGCAGGCCACGCTCTGGCGTGGTGCAAAATTTTTTTGAAGAAGTATGCGGTGCACTTGTCACCTTTAGTGATGCGTGTGGCCCTGTATTGGACACAAACCCGATGTTTGTGTTGCCTTTCAAGTGCGTTGAGGTGGGCGGCTGCCTCCGCCCACTTCTGGCCCCATGCTGGGCTATATCCTGAGGCTGGAATGTTGGACTCCAAGTGGGCCAATTCTGCCAGCGCGCGCGATATAACTGCTGATGTGGCTCGTGAGCGTCTGGATGAGAGATGGCAATAGTGGCGGATGGTGTCTTCTTTGAAAGTTGCCCATGTGGAAATGAGGGTCCGCACAAAACGGTGCAACAAATGATTTTGCCAAAGTTGCCTCTTCCACCCACATGGAAAATCCTGGCGACGTGAGCTCTGGGGGGCGGATTTTGCACCAATGTGGGGCCTTTGCAACTGTGATGGGTAAGTGGTATGTTATTGAGACCAGTCAGTGGTCAAAGAATTCCATTTTCGTTGTTTTGAAGTGGAAAATGTGGGGTTGGAATTTCGCTGGCGCTAGAATAAGGTTGATGCGGGTCATGGACCTTAATTGGCCAATGTGGACGTGAGGACACATCATGTTTTTGAGCAGTGGGGCATGTCATGGCAGCGCATCCATTAACCCAAGGGTGGCTTTTAGAACGCGTAGTTCTACGTGACCCTGTGGGGCGTGGGGTGAGGGCAGCCACCGGTCCGTTGGTGAGGTTAGCCAACAGTTCATGTCACCAATTAGGAAAGAATCGGGGGTAGCAGGAGGGATTTGACCATCAAGAAAAATTCCTGACGCTCTTGTGCACCGTTTAAGGCATAAATGTTGAGAATTGTGTGTGCAACATCAGCCCATGAGAAGGTGACAACGAGCACTCGGCTATTTAAGAATGTTTCTGAAGATATAAATTTGAAAAAATTGTTTTTCCAAATTAGCACCCCACAGTGCTTCGACCAAAAGGATAGGGATGGTAGGAGTATTGTTTTCCAAGCTTCCTCAGAACCTCATGGACAGTGGGACTCCTGGATGGCCAGGATATCCACGGGTAAATTGTTTTGTAAAAAACTCAGTTTCCTAGCCTGGGATGGGGAGGCCTTGAGTCCAGCGATATTCAGCATCCCTAGAGTGAAGGTTTCCCCCATCGCACCTTAGGTGCAAGGGGGTGGGCCCCGGGCCCACCAGCCTCTTCCAGGTCCCCAAGGGCTTTCACAGCAGCGTGGGTATTAGCAGCAACGCTATCAGGGTTTTTGTTAATTTTTGCGGAAAGAGTCGCGTTGGCTTTGGCCTTCACTTTTTGTTTTCCCGACGTTGGACGAATTTTTTGTGGTGCGGATAAGTTTGGTGCACCGTCGAGTGGGGCAAAAAAAAATTTTTTGGTTGGGATAGGTCCCAAGTCAGTTTTAACCAGGGCTTAGGTGCAGCGATTGGGTGAGATTGAATCTCCCATCAGATCCTCAGATTGAGTGGTCCATTCAGCATGGGCCTCCCAATCTGATTGGGTGATGGATTCCTGAGTTGCTTCCACCGCAAAGGTCTCCATGTCCTCCTGGCATTGTGAGTGTGGGATGGTGGCGGTGGCCTTAGCCGCTTCCTTGGCCGCGGTCCTATGGGCCTGCTTGGCCTTCTTCCACTCCTGCAGGGAGATGGGCTTTACCAATAGGTAGCAGCCTTGTGCTCCCCATGGGAAAGCCTCCTTGGTGCTTGCAGTTGGTTCGTAGTGCGCCTCTCTGCTGGCCATGGCCGCCGATGGGTGCTCTTGGAATGTGACGCCCTCTTTGATGGGGCATGCGTGCGCCTTATGGCTGAACGCGTCACAGTGGGTGCAAATGGGGGGCGCGCTGTCCATGGTTACCTGGAATGGGTGGGTGGTGTGCCCTGCGATGTCAATAAAGGTGGAGTGCGGGATCTGGGTTAGGTCCTTCATGATCTCCTCAGTTGGGGTCAGAACTGCGATGGCTTTGCCAGTGCACAGGTGTGGCATCAGCATGAAACGTTGCATTTCGAAAGATTGTATTTCGCCATATATGGCGAGACCATCTTTCAGGTGTTGCTCCATAATGTCACATTTTACCGTAGTAGGCAAAAAGTCAAACGTGAGGAAAATTTGGTTTGATTTGTCCATCTGGTGCATTTAGTTTTGATGACCCATTGCCCTTCGGGGAGGTCAACCACTATGAACACCGCTGCAGCCTCATCTGCTGCTATTTTGCTTTTGAAACCAAGGTCCAGCCAACTGCACGACATGGAGTGAGGTGCAACGTACACCATGGTCAGGAAAATTTTGTGTACATCTTCATAAAATTTTTCCCATAGGGCCGTTTTTTGGATGTCCAGATACACATGGACTCTGAATTCCACCGACAAAAGTAGCTGGGAATGTGGCGTGTTGATGTACTGGTTGCATCGTGCTTGCCACATGAGTATCTCTGGGGAAATTGTGACCACCAGTTTTTTTAGATTTTTTTCTATTCTGCCAGATTTTCTGGGGCGTTTTCGAACGTTAGAGGCCGCGGGCCTTTCGCCTGCTCCTCTTGCCTTGCTTGCCCAACTGCTCCCAGACATGGGCGCAGACTAATCCCCTCTATGAGATTATCAAACTAGATTTAGTCTTGAATTGAATGGGTTGCAAAAGTGTTTGCAACGAGAAAGAAAAGTAATTTGGGAGTATTTTGCCACCAATGAACTTAAGAAAAGGTTCCAGTCATAGGCCAAACTGAGTGGCAAAATAGCTGTTGAAATTTTGTGTTGGATGTGGCCAGGAGATGCCCTAGAGGTATAAATAACGGCGCATGGCCTAATGACCATTATTGAATAAATAGCTTATAACAAAGTTATATTTATTTTATCCTTTTCCTGGTTTTTTATCTCAAATCCCAACTTTGGAGAAGTGTCAACAAACTGGTAGGACCAAATCCCCAGTTTGTATTTAATCCTGCCTCGGATGAAGTTCCTGATTACAAAGGAGAACTTACGCCTGAAATTGGCCAGAAGAGTTGAGGTGAATTTAATAAGCCTAGTGAGTTAATAGACAGTTTGAATCCATAAGCACTATTGAGGATCAATTATCAGAACTTCAGGCTAAATAGACATGCAGGATACCAAATTCCAAGTGAGCTATCCTTAGATTTTGACAACAGGTGCTCACTCAAAACCGATTACATTCTCTGAAATGGATTCTCACAACCAATTCCTGGAAGAATCAGCCAGACTGAAAGCAACAATGAGATGGAAACCAGCAATAAGGAAATCTCATATTATTTTAATACCAGCCTCCATGGCTCAGAAGCGGGTACCTCCTACTCCCTGGATCTCATCACAGTGGGGGGAGCTCATGCAGATGCAACCAACCCAATTGATCTTAATTCTGCAAGCGTAAAAGCTATGCAGGATACCCTATATCAAGGTTTTTAGGATTGGTACTTCACAAATCGATCCCTCCTTTGGCCTGCTCTACTATCTTAAGGATCAGGCACTCAAGATGTAGATATATATGATGTACCGCGATGCTACCATGGTATCCCTTGCCAAATGTCTCACTGACAGTCAAGCAACTAATGAATTTCTGGTTAACTTTATTCTACCCTCAATTAAGCATATCCAGCGAATAATGGCTAGACAAAATCTGGAAATCACGGAAATCTACCATATGCAAGGGGAGGAACAATCTTCCCAAAATGCCATACTGGACAAGCTAAATTCCAGTTTTGGTGAAGTTTGAAAGGTAATTGTTGATAATATGGGATTTGCCAATGAAGCTCATGAGAGATTAAACACTCTTGAGGAGCTTCTAAAGAAAGGTGTCCCAAAAATAGCCGCAGAAGTTCTGTCCCACCATAGGTTATCACAAGAATGGGTACAAACTATGAATAACCGCTGTCAGAAGCTGGAAAGCCATTCAGATTACCTATTGTCTCAATCAGAACGACTTACCATACATGCCACTGCGGGCCAAAGAAATCACCTAGAGTTATGTGTAAAAGTTGATGAATTTGAAGAGTATGTTTGGGCTGAACTGGAAACTATCAACAAAAATTTTGAGGACCTTGCAGCAAAGTCAGCCATCCTGAATAGGGATGAAGAAGATGCTCAAATCAAAGAGGAATTTTCTAAACTTTGGACTGTGGTGTCGAGATTGCAGGCTAGAAATACTGAAATTACTAGGAAAATTGGGACCTCAGAATGCAGCTATCAACTGCAAATTTCTGAGGAGACAGTATTGACAAAGATATAAAAAGCTAAACAACCAATCTGGCTTTATTCAAAGAGGAGTATTACAACCTTAAAAAAGAATTTGAATCCCTCAAACAGCAAGGCTGCTAATGCTCGCCCAACTTTGACAAAAAAGAAGTAGGAAAAGCTCCGCTTATCCAGCCAAAAAACAGCCTGGGAAGGTAACTAAGGGCCAAATTCAGGTGTCAGAATCCAGTATTCAGAGCAATATCATGAAATCAAATTATCAGATGTTGACACTGATTCAGAAACTTATATTTTGAACATCTGTTCTATGCCTAGAGTCCTAGAATCAATCCCAACTCCAGATACTTCTCAACAGGAAAGAGGGCCAATTATGGGCGATGATACACCAAGATGCTCAAGAAGAAGTACAACCCCTATGCCTGAAATATGGCGAGATGACTTCAAACCCCTGAATTTACCAAAGTTTGATAAGGATGGAAATGTTCACTCCTTCCTCAAATTATTTGAAAAAGCAATAAGAAGAGCATCAGTCCATGCAAAAGGATCTGCAATGATTAACTCACTTGATGCCCATAGCTGTGACCTCATTATGCCCTATTTGGGTGATGATTGGTCATACATGGATGCCAAAATTGCTATAAAAACAGTTTGGAGGGCCTGAGAAACTAGAAACCCAAAAAAAAGAGCTTCTTAGTATCGAATTCAAACAGAATGAGACTATTAAGAACTTTTGGATAGATTCTTCCATGAGGCACAAGTTCTGCGTGGGTGCAATGCAATAGATAAGTTTGACGCCAAGATTGCATTGGAGCATGTAATTATGCCCTTCTGTGAACTGCACAATGACATGTTGCCTGCATTCAATGGAAGCTTGTAAATCCAAGAGCTCACCAATTACCTGAGAAGCTGTTCCTATAATTTCAACATACCTAATCGGGCCAAAGATCAGTAGAAATCTCAATTTTCAGGCCCAAAAACAACACAATGTCTGACAATGGGAAAAATTTCCAAAATATGAACCAAAAATTTGAGCAAAAACAGCAAACAGGGCCGATTACATGCTACAAATGTGGTCAAATAGTGCACTTTGGTAACCAATGCTGCAGACGGTCCAACAAAAAGCCTAGGGTCAACTTTGCTCTGGAAATTAACAGTGACAGTGAGGCGGGAAAAGAGCAGGTGGAGTAGAGGCGGAATGCTCTCACTCCACCGATTTTCAAACCATTTTCACCTGATCCTGATGAGCTCTTTAGGGCCAAAGATGTTGTTAATGATAACCTCCATCATATCGTGGCTAATGATGTCATGATGGTCACTATTCAAGTTACATCAAAAAGCAACTAAACCCTTTAAAATTATCAAGGAAGCCCGAACTGAAGTATCAAAACCCTATGCAAAGAAGATTATTGACCAGGGCTTTGACCTCCAACCCAGATGTTTGACTGACCTGCCTAAACTTACAATGTTCAAGTAGCCATTCCCATGAAGACCTTAGCAGACAACTTCCCAGATATTTGCTCAAGTCTGAAATCACACCTGTAATTGGGCAGTAGCCAAAGCATTCACACAATAAGTACTTCTGAAAACTACTCTGGATGTACTTATGTGGACATAGCAGTTAACAAGGTGCAAGTTCAGGCCATTGTTGATAGTGGCGCTCCTATCAATATAATCAGTACAAAATTGGTTAAAAAACTTAAAATTGCGTCAGATGTTGCTCACTGCCAGGAATATGAAACCGCTGGAGCGCATACCACCAAATTGCTGGGCGCCTACAGTACCCTACCACTCCAATTTGGATCCATTGTAGTAACGGCACCTGCCATGGTGTTGCCTAATACAAACTATGATATCCTAATCAGGACTGATTTCCTAAGAAGATATGGAGTTATTACTAATCATAAGGACGATACTCTCACCATTCTTGGACAGACTATTACACTTTACTATAACATGGATAAGGCTATTGAGAAAAAGAAACCTGGCCTATTCATAAATCTGGCCTACAAAAGTGGAGTCGTCCCAATTGAGTATTCCAAAACTTTGTCAAAGATAAACCACTTACCACTCATATTAATGAGTCAAATGGCATTCCACTTTGATCAAATCAGACCTTCACTATACCATCCGGAGAACAAGTAATTGTCCCAATGAGACTAACAATTAATATCCCAGAAGTATTTTATGGTGAAATATATCAACCATGGTCTAAATCCCGATGTGAACCAAACATTGCCCCTGGTATTATCCTTCCAGGCCATTAAGAAATACATATCTTGTGTGCAAGCCTGCAAAATTGGTCCATTTCCATCAGGCGACATCAAATAATCGCTTTTCTGCATCTGTTCCCTACCACAAAATTCACTCATTCAATGAGTTCAGAACTTTTGTCAAATTAGGTTCTTAATAAGGACCAACTCAGCATAAATAATTTTGTCCCTATGGTCAATTTAAGCAACCTGACCAACTCTGAGAAAGGCCAAGCTCAGGAGTTATTCTCTAAATATTGAGAAATATCTGTACAAGATGATTTTGACCTGGGTTGTGCTAATGGTGTCACCCACAAAATTGATACTGGAGGTCAAAAACCTATTCAAATCTGCCCAATTAGACGCTCAAAATCATTAGAAGAAGCAGTATCCAAGGAGATTAAGGGACTCCCCAACCACGGCATACTAGCCCTTTCAAAAGTCCATGGGCAGCACAAGTTTTAATAGGGAAAAAGGCCTGACATCAAAAGGACTTAAAGAATCTTTACCCTCTGTCAAAATTTGAAGTTAATGACGAAGTTCTATTCTGCAACACCCATGGATTGGGCTGAATGCAAAAGTTAGATCACACCTGGGTCAGGCCATTTGAAGTGATTAGAAAACATCTAAGTTATATACACCATCAAGAATATTAGGACCAGCCATATATACTACTGAGTCCATGCAATATTCCTAAGGAGGTTCAAAAAGTGGCCTGATAAAGAAAAGAAAAAGTGAAAAACATAAAAATACAAAAATACAAAAACAAAACTAAAACTCAAAGAAATACTTATAGTTCTTTACTAATTAATTTTAGTTTGCACTTGAGGTTAATTGGGGATCCAACTTCAGACTCAATTGGAATTTGGCCCATCATTCTTCAGACTCATCAGCTGGTCCAGCTAAAGTTACCAAATAGAAAAAACCAACTCTATTCTCATTGGGCATTTAAACCAATAAGAAAAGACCAACATAGGCTAATCAGGAATCTTAGGGATTGTGTTTGAGTCAAGAGGGGGAAATGTTAGATTCTGGTGGTTGACTTGAAAATAAACCTTTGACAACCATCAGATCGGCCTGATTATCCTTTCAATGCTTGAACTAATGCCTATTTCAATTATACAGCTCAGGCCAATTATTTCAACAACAATTATATTGAGTAATTTATCAGGCGCTCAGCCCAAATACACTCACATATTATGGCTGATTCTGATGCATCAAATCTAGGCAATTGGTCCCAATTATCAAAACACAAAACATTCAATCATATACAAAATAATTCAGGGATGACCCAAAGTTACATTTAAAAGTCCCATGGACAATTAAATGAATAACATTATCAATTTTATTTCCTGAGGGCGAAATCTTTATGTTGATATGTGTAATCAGCACAATAGCACTTACGTGGACTGCCCAAAGGGGGTTACTTAAGGCTACCGAGGAAGAGGCCTGTTGATGTCCTGATTAAGGGTGTGTCATTTTCTTCAATTGAGGCCAAAATTTCACAGAAGTGTGTCTCATCAGCAGTATGACTAAACTGAAATCCTGAAGATCTTAGGACAAATTTTCATGCTTTTATTGCAATTTTTGTACCTAAAATCCTCCCAATTTGGGAGTATTTTGCCACCAATGAACTTAAGAAAAGGTTCCAGTCATAGGCCAAACTGAGTGGCAAAATAGCTGTTGAAATTTTGTGCTGGATGTGGCCAGGAGATGCCCTAGAGGTATAAATAACGGCGCATGGCCTAATGACCATTATCAAATAACTAGCTTATAATAAAGCTATATTTATTTTATTCTTTTCCTGGTTTTTTATCCCGAATCCTAACTTTGGAGAAGTGTTGACAAACTGGTAGGACCAAATCCCCAGTTTGTATTTAATCCTGCCTTGGATGAAGTTCCTAATTACAAAGAAAAAATTATGCCTGAAATTGGCCAGAAGAGTCAAGGCGAATTTAATAAGCCTAGTGAATTAATAGACAGTTTGAATCCCATAGGCACTATTGAGGATCAATTATCAGAACTTTGGGCCAAATAGACATGCAGGATACCAATTTCCAAGCAAGCAAACCTCGGATTTTGACAGAACCCCCATGTGGTGGGCCAGGGGCGCCTTGAGACCGCTCCTCCTGGGGAGCAGACTTGGTGGACTCAATGTCCAAATAAATGGAATGGCGTCCATTTAACGGACATGAAGGAATGAATGGAATGTTGGGCTCACCTTTGGGGACAGGCCAGATTATTGCATTGACAATCTGCTGCTGCATGGCGGGATTGAGTGACCAGATAATCCAGTCTGTGAACATTGGGAACAGGATCTGGGTGACAGAGCGCTTTGTCATATCAAACTATGGAATGATGTTGAAAGCTGTGTTAAAAATGGGCGGAATCCACAGCAAACTAAGCGGATACACAGGTTTTTATTTTGGTAAGGCTAAAAAGAATGAACTGAAAACTGCCTCGGTGGGGCCAGTTGCCTTTTAAATGGTTTGGTAGGCATAGGGAGGAGTTGGGGGATTGGTTGTTTAAGGAATGGGGAGGGAATTTGGTTGGCTGTGTCAGACATTCTCTTTCTCAACTTAAGAAAAAGAATGTTGTAGGTATTAGGGCTCCCAAAGTGGCTACCATGATTGGCCCATCTCCTGCCCAATCATCAAATAATACTGTAGTTAATAAGGATATGAGTACCAATGGCGAAAGGACCTTGGCAGATTCTAGGTGGAATCCTAACTATTGGTAAATATGGTTTATCACTGAAATTGGCTTAAAAAGGTAACGACTAATAATAAGATTACTCTGACTTCTCAGCTGAATTTGAGGAGTTCAATATCACACAGATCTGAACCTCCACGAGGTGAAAAGATTTTACCTGCCAATGATTGCGTGCGAATTAACCAATCATTACCATCTGTGTCATGGAAATGGAAGAAGAAGTTTAGACCAGCCTGCCAGTCAGGGTGCATAAGCATCCAGAAAGCAAGCCAGAATGCCAGAGGCATTGCCAACTGTATGACTTGATATGGAGCCAGAAAGTAGGATACCACAAAATGGTGGCGGAACGTCAGGGTTAGGAGTATCCCAACAGCAAACCACACTGAATAGATTTCAGACCCAGGAGTTCTGCTAACAGGGGTGGAAACTACTGGGATAGTTTCTGCGAGATTCTTGGTTGTTAAGACCATTTTGTTGGGGGTAAAAGAGAGTTGGCTTTTCTCTTGTAGTTGGCGAACATAGGGCCATAAAATCCCTGTATATTGCTGCTGAAAGGTCATGAGAACCAGGTTGTAGAGCCAAAAATTTTGAACTTGTCGAGACCAATTGGCAATAGAGGGAATCATGGTAACCAAGAGAATTGGTATGGCCCACCCAGAGTGCGGGGCGGCGGACCACCAGGCAAACACCATGTGGGATATGGTTGAAAGGAGGGAGATAAAAATTTGGGGCCTTTTAACTAAATTTTTATTTGGAAAATAAAGTAAGAAAAATCGACCAACAATCTTCTCAGTGCCTTGCAACTGATTAAATAGTGGTCAATTGGTGAAAACGTGGTCAGGATCCACAAATTTGGCCTAACTGGTGAATTGGATGGTAGAGGGGGGGGTTTATTCTTTGGGAACCATCATTGCAAAATTTGGCGGTGGGCTGAGTCTCTGTCAGTTTGACCTCAAATGTCTGAGCCAGGGGTCAATTACATTTCTGATGGTTAGCACAATGGCATTTGGCCTGACGAGCAATGGGAGTCCCTAAGAACATCCAATATAGGGATGGGACCATTTGGTTGGGAACAGGTTTAGGATGGCCAACCCATCCATGCTTGGTTGATTAACCATTTGTTCATTAAATAGAGGCCCATCAGGCACAACACCTGAATTACTATTGGAGGGTTTCAAACTCTCAGTGATGGCGCCTGATATTTGTTCTGCTGATTTTTGGGTCAATTCAGAACCATCAGGTGATCTGGCCAATGTTTTCTTCATGCTTTTACAGCCATTCAAATTTTGGCCATCAGCCTGATTGCCACCTGAATTAGATCCAACTGATTTCAATTCAATAATCTTGGCACAAGTTTCACTGATTCCCCACAACAGTTCTGCCGAGGTGAGTGAGGAAATTGGGGGTGGGATCTGAAGCGGATGGGCTGTCACCCATCACTCATCAACTATGTGGGCAAGATCGCCTTGGGTGATGAGGGGTACTGCCATCCTCTTTAGTGTTTTCTTACTTGGGAACAGAAAGATAGCTTGATCGAGAGCCAAAGGTCACTCCATGAGACTTACAATCTGAGTCTGACCATCGCCAAGGTGTGAAGATATTACTTGACGATGATAGGGTAAAAATAACAAATCATTACCATCCAAGTCTGACCCCTGCCAAGATGAAAAGATTTTACTCACTGGTGATTGGATACAACTCATCAAATTATTACCACATGGGTGGGTTTTGCCTCAAAAATTTTATCTTTGATCTGATAGTCTGGAAGCCTATATTACCTAATTTAGATAACTGAGCTTTACATTCTTTTGCCTTGAATACCCATGGTATCAAAATCCAAACTAGTTTAAATAGGAAAAACTAGTTTTGAGAAAAGGACCTTTCCTGGTTTTGCTGTGCTTAAAATAATAAAAAACATAAAAACTTTAATAAAACATTATTTATACTTTTATTAAAAAAGTAAGATTCTCATTCTAAGAAAATATTTGTGGTATCCATCAGTGGATCCCACAAACTGATGGACACTACAGGGGTTGAATCCCCTGAATACTTCGATAAAGTATCAAGGCAATGGAGACTGTCAACATGAGCAGTTCTCCTGACTTATGATTAGTTGCTCTCAAGAAGCAACTAGCCAGCTCTTTCTCCCGTCTCAAAAAGTTAGAGCAACAGCCGTTCAAATTACCCATAAAGGATAGATATATCCTGAGTGAAGGGAGCATTGCTTCCTTTCTGTACGTTTATGAAGCTGCAATGGATGGCGCCACTGACAAACAGAAAGTTCAGTACATTCTTCCCTGTTTAAGCCAAAAGTCCAAGAGCTGATCGTTCCTCACCTATATCCTCAGCACATCTGGCCAGATGTTAAGAAGGCCCGCTTGGCTGAATTTGGATCTGAGCAGAGCTTATACAGGGAAAAGCAGGCTTTCTTGCGCCTTACCATGTACAAGGGTGAAAACCTCTTTAGTTTTGCTTAGCGGTTCTATCTCAATGCTCAAAGGTTGGCTACGTCTAACCTGCTTACCCTGGATGACGCTATCACCGTTATATTAACAGGGTTAGCTTCATAACCCTCTCTCACCAGGCATATCATATCAGTGAAACGCCACTTCACAACTTTCCATGATATAAAAGAGGCTTTGTTAGATGTCGCCCATATTCTTCCAGGTGAGCTGCGGTCTAGTGAACCGTTGGAAGTGAGGCCACCTGTGCCTATTCTCCCTAACAAAACCTGCTTCTTTGGTGTGACTTAAACTGGACATTCCTCATTCATGCAAAGCGGAGATCCCTACTGTGGTTTCCCCTTCAGCTCGTTCAATAGGTGCGCGCCTTAAGGGTATATCCTCCAGAACTACTGGGGTTGAAAAATGCCAGTTAAAGCAAAGCCAATTACCCCACCTCTCGTGACTGTCTCCCCCATTTCAATTATAACCTTGCCCATTGTTGAAAATACCCCTGAGGCTGACTCTGAGGGGGTTACGATGACGTTGGGTACTACTTGTTGGGAGCTCCCACGGAAGTGGAGGTCCCTGATCACCTAAACGCTGGAGGAGTATATGAACCCACATACATGGCCATACCATGCAGTCCAGTTTAGGAAAATTACCCTCAAGACCGCGTGCAAATTAACCTCCAATTTCCATCTTAAGGAGGTCTTGGCACTATCCCCCACTTCTGGGGGTACTTATGAAGGTCAAAATGATTATCCAAAAGTTTGGGTGATGGCTATCTTAGATACAGGCTCCCCAGTGAATGTAATCTCTTACAAGTTGATGAAAAAGATCCAACTTACACCTGACTTGAGTACAACCAAGACTTTGGAACTGCCAGTTCTAACAACACCCGTGCAATGGGTGCTTACTCGTCCCTTCCCATTCATATTGGGAAGCTTATTCTATCTGCCCCTGCAGTGGCTTTGGATAATAACGATTATGAGATGCTTATAGGTACTCAGTTTATGATCAAGTATGAAGGCATCATCAACATGAAGCAAGGGTCCCTATCTTTAATGAACTACAAAGTTCCGTTGGTCTTATCCAATGAAGAACTCATAAAGAATGACTACACCTGTTTAGTTGAACACCCCTCTTCCGCTTTGCCTTCACATTATGTCACCTCCGGGCGCAACACTAAGAAATTTCACGATTCAGTGGAGGCTAGCAATGGTATTCAAATTTTTGCGGCAGATGAGGTGGTGATTAAGCCAGGTGAACAATGAGTGGTTGACACAAAAGTCACATCCCAAAATCCCTTTGATCTCTTAAGTGAGGTCATCTTCAAAGGAAAAGTTCAGGCTCCCAAAGTACAGCCTAGAAAAGAGAAGTCTACCTCCAAGCCCATAGAAGCAGCTGTTTCTCGTCCCAAGGCTCAAGAGAATCGCTCTTCCAAGGATGCTACCCCTCGCAAACCTCGGTCTAAACCTTTGCGCACTGAGGATGAAGAATTATATTCTGAAAAGTCTAGTCAAGCAAAAACAGTGACTAAAAAGTCCAAGCTGCAAATGAGCTCTGAGCTCCTCTACCTTCTTACCAAGTGTTGGATAGGGTTTTATATTACCACAATTGCAATACTCCCCAAAGTGGCAAACTTGGATCAAACTGGGAGGGGCCATTTACCATCATACATAAGAGAGGAAATGAGTATTACATAAAGTCTTTAGCTACAAGAATTATCACAATCCGGGTACATGGCCACTTCTTATGACCATACACCCCTCCCAACATTCTTGAGGGGGTAATGTTGGACATTCTCTTTCTTAACTTTAAAAAAAGAATGTTGTAGGTATTAGGGCTCCTGAAGCGGCTACCATGATTGGCCCGTCTCCTGCTCAATCATCAAATAATATTGTAGTTGATAAGGATATGAGTACCAATGGCGAAAAGAGCTTGGCGGATTCTTGGTGGAATCCCAACTATCAGGAAAATATGGTTTATCACAGAAATTGGCTTAAAAAGGTAACAACTAATAATAAGATTACTCCAACTTCTCAGCTGAATTCGAGGAGTTCAATATCACATGGATCTTAATCTCCATGAGGTGAAAAGATTTTACCCGCCAATGATTGGGTGAAAATTAACCAATCATTACCATCTGAGTCTGACCATCACCGAGGTGCAAAGATATCACTCAACAATGATAGGGTAAACATTAACCAATCACTACCATCCAAGTCTGACCACTGCCAAGGTGTGAAGTTTTTACTCAATAATGATAGGGTAAAAATTAACAAATCATTACCATCTGAGTCTGACCCCCGCTGAGGTGAAAAGATTTTACTTGCTGGTGATTGGATACAACTCATCAAATCATTACCACATGGGTTAGTTGTGCCTCAAAAATTTTATCTTTGATCTGATAGGCTGGAAGCCTATATTACCTAATTTAGATAACTGAGCTTTACATTCTTTTGCCTCAAATACCCATGGTCTCAAAATCTGAACTAGTTTAAATAGGAAAAACTAGTATCAAGAAAAGGACCTTTCCTGGTTTTGCTGCGCTTAAAATATTAAATAAACATAAAAACTTTAATAAAACATTATTTTATACTTTTAATAAAAAAAATATTCTCATTCTGAGAAAAAATTTGTGGTATCCATCAGTGGATCCCACAGGCTGACTTGAGGAGGGTGAAAGGCAGCTCCTGATTTGGCAGAAGCTTATAAAATTTTTGCAAATTTTCCCAACTTTTTGTGACCAAGCCAAATTGATGCTGCCAATCCAGGTTCCAATGACTCAACTCAGCTGATTTGCACAGCTTGGGCATTCCAGATTCATCTCAGAAAGCAGGGGTTCATGGATTGGGTTTGTTATGATTTAGTCTAATCCCCCAATTGGGCAGCTCACATGATCTGACCTTTTGAAACTGCCTTGGAACGTCAGACCTGATGGTCTGAGCCATTTGCACACCAGGTTTTGATCCAAGCCATGTTCTGATCTGGCTTCTGAACCTGGATGACCCAAACCGGCCCCCCAGTCCAGAAATTACTGGCCAGGCTCTGACCCTGGGAATTGCAATTTTCCCAATTTTTCCCATGGCTGGCCTGGGGAGTGGGTGGCCTCCAGACCCCCTCCAAGCCCCCTAACGCGAACTTCCTCCCTGCAGACCCCCTCTATCAATCCTACCAGGATTGAAGAGGAGGAAGGGGTGGGAGTGGGGCAGCTTTGGGGAGAAAAGCTGTCACTGAGCGCTCATCTATCATGTGAGCGAGGTCACCCAGTTGTGATAGAGGGTCCACAGGAGCCTTGGGCCCCCTCTTCATCCAGAAAGGGTGCTGAGACCTATCCAGCTTTAAGGGCTGTTCCCCAAGACTTACACTTCCCCAGCAGATATATGAATATCAAGGGATACCTCTTTGAGCTTCAGGACCCATATCTATTACTTCTGGACATCAAGTCTTACTGAACACCACGTTAGAGGTGGAAGTGCCTATTGGGCTATATGTGGAAGTCATTGGGCTTTATCATCAGATGCGGTTTGAGCTGCATGTGGCTCCAGGGATTATATTTCTGGGCCATGGAGAGATTAAGGTTTTGTTAGCAAACCTCCAGAGCGAACCAATGCAAATCTGCTGACACCAAATAGTAGCATATTTACATTTGATTCCAATAGAAGAGGTCCTTCAGGTTCATGGTTTTGGGTCGTTGGACAAATTTGGTCTACCAGTCAAGGCACCAGCTGGCGTACTAATGGTGGTACCATGGAGTAATCTAATAGGACTATTGGAAGAGCAAAAAGTCCAAGCAATAGCTTTATTTCAGAAGTACAAGGGAATTTTTGCTGTCGACAATCACAACATAAGGTGTGCTCAGGGGGTGGTCCATCAAGTAACCACAGGAGATCATCCCCCTATAAGGTCTCAGCCAACCCGCTAATTGAGGGCAGTGGAAGACATTGTCACTAACAAAATTGACAAGTTGCTTGAGCAAGGGATGCTTGAACCATCTAAGAGTCCATGGGCTTTGCCTGTTCTGATTGTATAGAAAGAAGGATGGCACCAACTGCATAGTATTAGAATACCAGAAGCTCAACAGTATTACAAAAAAGGACTCATACCGCTTGCCAAGGATCAATGATGCTTTGGATTGGTTAGGGAGCCCATTATTTTTCAGTGATGAACTTAATATTTGGTTACTGGCAAATTGAGTTACCCATGGCAGAACAGGAAAAACGTGCTGAATCACCTCCAAAGGCCTTTTTCAACTGACGCGGATGCCTCAAGAGCTGTGCAACGCCCCAGCTACATTTCAGCAAGCTATGGACACTATTCTTAGTGACCTGAAGCTGTCATGCATCCTTGTATGTCTTGGCAATATTAACGTTTTCTCTCAAACCTTTTTGGAGCACCTTGATCATTTAGAAGCAGTATTCCGCCAGCTGGCTGAGGTAAACATAAAAATTAAGCCTCAAAAAGTAACTTCTTAAAGATCAGCTGGAATACCTGGGGTTCATGGTAGAATCTAAAGGGTGAAACCATAGCCAGCTAAGGTGGAGGCCATCAGAAAAATGACTACACCTAATAGTAAACGCAACATATAGATATTTTTAGGAATTGTTGGTTACTACCAGCGCTTTATCCTTAATTTTAGCTGTATTGGAGGGCCGCTATTCGAGTTGTTAAAGAAAGGACGCTGTGTTTAAATGGATGGAACGTCTTCAATATGCTTTTGATACACTTCATACGGCGTTGACTAGTGCACCAGTGTTATGCTATCCAAACTTTGATCAAGAGTTTATTGTTCAGATGTATGTGTCCCTTTCCGCTGTTGGGGCAGTACTTTCTCAGAAAGATGATGAGGGAGAGGAACATTCTGTAGCATACTGTAGTTGAAGTCTGAACTGCCTTGAGCGTAATTATACTGTGACTGAGCAGGAGTGCTTAGTGGTGATTTATGTATATAATCAATTAAGAGTCTATTTGCATGGAGTAAAGTTTAAAGTCATAACAGATCACGTGGCATTACGCTGGTTACAGAACCTCAAAGAACCAGAAGGCCATTTGGCTTGATGGGCTCTTAAGCTGCAGGCTTATGAATTCGAGATCCTTCATCACACAGGAGTAAATCATCAGAACGCTGACTGTTTATCTTGATTGCCAACTGTTGACATGATGGCGGACCTCAGCAATGTGATGTACAATAAGATGCCCAGCAGAAAATATGACGGCAAACCACCCAAGTGATTAAAGTGTTAAATGAGATTGGAACAAATACTTTCCAACAGAATGGGGAACTGTACAAGTGAATTGGCGATTCTATGGTGAATTCTCTGCGACTATCAGCATGGCCAGGAATAATTATGAGCACCCACAAGGAAGTCAGACATGGTGGGGTTTGTAAGATAATGGAGTTGTTGTGCCCTCAGTAATATTGGGAAAGCATGAGCTTTGATGTTCTTGAAACTATTTCCTGTTGCCATCAGTGCCAAGTGGAGAAGCCATTCCGCTATAAGACTTCATACTGGGTAGTGAAACCACATTTTTCTTGGCACACAGTTTAACTTGATGTCGTTGGTCCCTTGCCAACAGGAGCCAACCGGTGTAAGTACATTCTTGTGGCTATCAACCACTTGACCCGGTGGGTCAAAGTGAGGGCGATATGAGATTTGGGGGTAGTTACAGTGGCCAAGCTCGTGCTGGAATGCATTATTCAGCGACACAGCTGCCCTCAGTCTATTCTCACTGATAATGGAACCAACTTCACCTCACACATCCCCAAACTGAACGAGCTTATGGGAATCCGCAAGGTTCTGATGCTCCCATACCACCCAAATCCAATGGAATGATCAAACAGGTGAATGGGACTCTGGTGAACATACTACAAAAATTAGTAACTGATTGACCTTCCAATTGGAGCTCTTTCTTTTCCACTGCCATGTTCGCCTATAAGTTTTATTACCATTCCGCCACAGGTTAGAGTCCCTTCCAACTACTATACAGCCAACACCCAGCTCTTCTGGAGTTACTCTATTCGTGTATAGAAGACACCAGCGGAATGGAACCCCACCATTATTTGAATAACCTTGTGAACACTCTGATCAAATTGAAAACTGAAGCATATTCCTTCAGCTTAGCCAAGAAGATCAGGAATCAGGCCACCAATCAGGTACATCATAGCAGGTTGGCGCAGTTCAAGGAAGGTGATATGGTTCTCTTCCATGACCAACATGGGTTTGGGCGGAAACACAAGCTGTCCAGTATTTGGATTGGTCCGTTCAAAGTCATAGAGAAAACTGGGGTTGACGTGTATACCATCAAGGACCCCGCAAGTGGTCAGACCATTAACTGAGTGCATGCAAAGTTCCTCTGACCATACAAACAATAGGATCCTTATTGTCCAATCAAGGAGGGGGTAATGTCACAATTCCGATATGACTGGATGATAATCATGGGACAGCTAGGGCGGATTGGGAAGAATCCACTGAACATGATATCAGTTATGATTATTTGAGTGCCTTGAGATGAGGCGATATTGGGATATAATGGACTATTATTGGATTGCCCTTAAATAAGGTGATAAGGTGATAAGACAATGTCAACAAATGATGAATATGAAGTAAATCGCCTACAATTATAGTAATAGAGTTAGATAATAATAATAAAAAATCGAGGAGAATCAGCGGAATAGAATACCCAAGCTATGAGAGCAGTATCATTTGAAGCTGCTGTACATAAGCGATATGGGTGATTAAGAGAAGGAGGGTTTAATAGGAAAGAGAGCAGAACAGCGAAAGATTGCTGTATTTATTAAAAAAAATAAAAGAGGTATTGAGTTGGGACCATCTAGTACTAAAAAAAATAAAAGAGGTATTGAGGCAATTGCTTTTCATTTTTAATATATTTTCAAGTGTGTCTGGAGAACCAACAATACCCACATTGTTTGTCTATTGCTCAGTGGGTTAGACCTGTACAAAAAATATGGCAGATCCTAATGATATCATCCGATTTTATAACAGAAATAGTCTCAAAAAGTACTAAAATTTTATGCAGATTAATATAATACTAATAAAGGCAGTTAAGTTACCAGATAGCCGGCACCAATAGTATATCTGGAGTTAAGGAGCATATAATTAAGGGTTAGTCACTGGTAAGGAAATCAGTCTTTCTATTAGTGTAATGCTACCTTTGAGAGTGAAGAAGAGAACTTGTGATCCCCAGCCACTGTTAGTACCTAGAGATTATGGCATTCCTTTTTTTAACATTATTCTTAATATAATCCTTTTGTGACAACTAGGGTTTACTTTGAGTTATAAATGTCTTAATACCGTTTATTTTTATATTGGTGAATATTCTTTGTAACTAAAAACCATAGCCCTAGTGCCAAATGAAAAGCCTCTCCCTTCATGATAATGTGTATTTTATTAACTTGTTGAGATTCATTTATAACATTCCTTGTCTATGTGTCATCTTACAGTATTTTTACTGGAGGATCTTTATGTTCCTCCCTTCTTTTGAGATCCTGAACCTCGGACATTTGATGAGAGTGTGACTTGGTTTGGTGACTTACTGGAGTAAACTGGCAGAATACTTGACAAGGGCCTTTTTAATGCCCAGGATGCTTGTGGAATTTCTTTTAATGCCATTAATATGAAGCTATAAATCTGGGAGAGAAGGCAAAATAGAATCATGGCAGTGATTGCGTTGTCCAGTGAGTGTGTTCACAAGCCACCAGGGTTTGGTATTTGTAGTAGACAAATTTTATTTGGAGATTCTCCCCCTCAAGATTAAGATCCCAATAAGTTCCTGTTTCTGTTAAGACAAGGTCTGGTTGCTCCCAAGATTTTTTATTGTAGTGGTTATGACCTGGGCTCAAGTCTGGCTAATCTTTAATTGAGAACCATGATCTTTTGGATGATGCGTTTCAAACAGGTTAGAAGATGCTTTACTTTTTGTCTAGTAATGGCCTCTTTCATGACACTCTCATAGACATATTAGGAAGCAATGTACCATCACCAGTGACAATTTTATTAATGAAGATTCAAAGTCAGGAAAAACTTTCTTTTACCGCTTGAAGTCACTTTTGAGCGATTTTAAATTTAAAGTTTTATTTATCCACAGCCATCTGCCTAAACCTATTCTTTAATGTCCTTGGCTCCGCCGCCTGCCACCCCAGTGTGGGGCAGCAGTGCACCCTCACCTAGCGTTTTCCACCCCTGGGCAAGCGCGTTCAGATGGGCTCAAACAGCTCGCCCACTGCTTCCAACCGTTTTGTCCCCCCACGGGACTTAGCGCTCCACCTGGCGCGCGTCCACCCTTCTCGCCCCCATCCTCTCGCCCTCCCTCGCTCTGCCATTTTCTATTGCCTTAGAGTGGACTATAGGCGTTTGTTCCCATATACCGATAAGGCAATTATTGACCTAGCCACTGAGGCCTTTGCACCAGCTGGCTTTATAGACTTTCGCCCTTTTAAGGGCTACTTTGACGTTGGGTTCCAATCTGAGGAGGATGCTGAAGCGGCAGCACAAACTCCTCTAATTTATAAAAAAACCCATTCCCACAACCCATACTCGCCTCCCTTCAGACACCACGCTGGTGGTATCCTTTGCAAATCTCCCATCCCACCTTCCACCCCAGGTTTTGTATGACCAGTTGGTCGCGGGGCTCATGGCTTATGGCACTCAGCCCAACATCATCTTTGCCATTCCATCTGGTGCAGAACGCCTTGCTGCTCCTCGTGCAACAGCCACCATCATACCACACCACCCTACCATAGCCCAACAAATCCCACCCCGCGCTAGTGTGGCTGCAGCGCCTGATCATTTCTTTTGGGCTTGAGTTGATAATGGTAGGCAGATTTGTTCCCTCTGCTTTGGCCTCGACCATGCAAAAAGAGCATGCCCTCAGGCCAAGTCCGCTGCTGCGGCTTCTGAGCCCCCCTCTGGAGGTTCAGTATGGGGCACTTTACTGCCCCTCCCACCCTCAATCTCGTTCTTGGGCCCACATGGAAAATCAGCCCCCCCCAAAACCTCCAGCCTCACTCTCCCACCTAAATCTACATTAGCCAATCAGAGCAATGCTTGGACCAACATTCGCACCCAAGCAGCTGCCCATTCGCCCAATCCTACCCACTCAAATTTAAACGCCACTATTCCAGTGAACCAAAATCCATGGGATCTATTGGCTGAAACTGACGAATCAGGTAATGTCCTCATTAGTAAGCATATAGGTCAACCTCTCTGCCAAGGCAATTATGGTCAGGAGGAATTTTTCCTTCCTGACTTTGATGAAACCCCTACCCCTCGCCATTTCATTCCTCTGCCCAATGCAGCCCCCTTCCAAAGTGATCACCAGCTCGCCTTGGCTGCGGTGGCCTCTCCTCACTGCCCAAAACTATGCACCGTGGTGGCCCAGTCAGTAGCTCAGCTCCAGCATGGCCTGCCCACCCTCTTCTTCCCCCCCGACTTCCTTGAATCTACCTGCAGTGACATCTCAAAACTATTCGATGATGCTGAAATTGCTGTTATTAATGTTTCAAAAATTGCTTCATTCAACCTCTCAGCCAAAATCACCCGCCACAGTATCTCCCTTTTCACCCAACTTCCTAAAGCCCGCAAAGAAGCTGAAGTTCTCCTCGCAGCTTTTGTTGAAACACTTTCCCATCATTATCTTGATGTGGAAGAGTAAAACTCCTACTACGCTGACCTCAACCCCCACTATGCGGATGCCCCAACGCCCTGGCTCTCTTCTCTGATCTGGTACTGTAACTAACATCCCATGATTGAGGTGGGTCTATCTGAAAACCAACCCCCTGACCCCTCCTCACCCTCTGCCAGGGTGGGTTAGCAGTTTCTGCTTCCCACCTGGTTAGTAGTTTTGTTTTGTCATTTTGAGTGTTGTGTTTGGTACTGTCCATCCCCTGATCAGCGTACCTCGAATAAATTGAAGATTCAAAGTCAGTAGTGATAGGGGTAGACAAAACGCTAATTCCTATTACATTGTCTGGGGAAGAAATTGACTCAGTATTAATGTATTCAGCATGTCACATTTAATTAGTATGGTTTCTCAAGTCATTCAAATCTTTTTCAATTTGGTCATTGTAAAAATCTACTAATGAGTTGATTATCAGTTGTCAACCCAGTAACCTTTTTACTGCACAGGTTCAGTTTCCTTGTGCACCTCGCGTTATAAGATATAATATGATAATAGTATGACGACTATTATCCATAGTTGTTTTAGAACTATTTTCAGGCACAACGCTTCGGCCAGTAAGCCAATTAAATACTCAATAGTCATACTCATAGGGATTTGTTCCTTATATTACTGTCTACTCATTCTTTGTCAAGGTCCTCTGATGACAGTTTTCTTTGGCCCAACACACAGTCAGCAGCAATCCCTTAGTCGTGGTTCCCTTTGTCTCTAGATCCCCACTTGGATATCTACTCTTCTTCTAAGAGTCTACCAATTATTGCCTTCTGCAATAATATCCTTGAGATGGAATCTTCACGCTAGATGCTGATAGTCTAACTATTACTGAATCTACAATAAAACTATTAAAGTAGTAGTATGTAAAGGTGTATGTTTTAATGTTAATGTGTCTTTTTTATTATAGTGAATTCTAGGGAATTTATAGGGGATTCGGCTGTCTAACCCTTGGTTGACACCTCTTTGATGAAATGGCAGCCGTTGCCATTGATTTACCCTTCCTCGTCTCAGCAGCAATGGTCTTCCCCATCCTGGCTAGGATTCCAACGTTGGACATCCTTGAGACCTCAAACAGAAAGAGTCGGAAATGTGCCCCTAATGTTTTCCTTTCAATCCAAGCGAACCAAACATAATTGGCTAGCGACCTGCTTAGGTAATGGGACTTTTTATCCATTATGGCAGGTCACTTCACCAACTGATCGATTTGCTAGTTGCAGGTGGCATCACTCGCCTCACAACTCATCAAACATTCCCAATCAGTCAATGATGAAACCTGACTAATCCCAATCAGTACACCTGATAGTTAATCACTATCAGATGCCCCTATTTCATCAGCCGCTCCGCCCAATGAGATATTAGGTATTCATCTGGATCAATCCCTGATGGATATAACTAGATGAATATCCCAAAATCCCCTGAACATAGTTCCTCCAAAATTTGGGCCAACCGATTTCTGATTCACTTTGCTTTAGGGAATTTTCCCTTAGTGACACCAGGTAATCTAGCAGGCTGGGAATATGGGCAAGATCCTAACAATCATTAACTCATCACCACGGTGGTAGAAGCCTTCTGGGAAAGATGCTCCTTAATCCTCTGCAGTTCCAACTTTTGGACTTCTATAAGATCTTTGTAAGATAGTTGAACAGCATTGGTGGTTATCAATCCGATGGGTAAGTTAAATAAGTTGCTCATTGCTTTGGTCCAATAAAAAATCATATAGACAAGAAAAGCTTCTAGTACCACTAGAATTTCTGCTAAGGCTACAATGGTATAGTTAGGATCATGTGGTTGACCAACAAGGTCTACTTCACAACCTCTTTCTACAAAAGTAAAACGTGTTTCTGATTGTGCACCCTGTACTTGAATGTCGCCTATTTATAAATGAGGGGTTTCATCTTTTGTTTCTGATACAAAAGGATTAAAGGGCCTGGAGGGCTCAGAGGCCAGGTGGCCCAGTAACTTCCTGAAGACCTTGAGGACCAATTAATCTTGTGGGGCAGGGTTCCCACAGTCTCCTTGTGGCTCAGGTATCCAAGAGGGCCCTCAAGGCCCATGAGGCCCTTGATATCCAGTAAGTCCTTCCCAGCATCAAGGCCTTGACTCTTAAGTCATGATTATCTTAAGGCTTCTTTAAACTGTACAAAACCACATCCTCGTTGAGCTTTAAGGTCTGAATTTCATATAAGAGAAATGAGATAGATATCTTGATTTATATTAGGGGATTATAAAATAACATAATTTACTTGTGTAGTGGGTTGCTTCTGCAGGTAAGCAACAGCCCTTAATCTACCTGGCCATATTGAAAAAACTTTTTTATTCAAGTTCTGATTCTTTTGTATCTCACTTTGATTTTACAAAACAAAAGAGGATGCGGATTGGTAAAATTTAAAGGTGTATGAATGCAGTGACAGGATTAGATTTAGCTTTTATATATTTCTTGATTGCTAATCCTAAGATTTTCATAACGCAATAAATGACTGTGTTTACAAACTGTTGAATTTATTAATTAACCTCATTTCAACTTCAGTGGCTGGCAAACAGAGGTTATGCTAAGACAGGTGAGGCCAAGTTTGCTAGAGTCACGAACTCACAGTTTCTAAGGAGCCACTCAATTTACCAAGCAACTACTGACAGTACAGCCCCAAAGCTATATAGCCAATGAGGGGAAGCCATCTAAAAGGGTGCCTGAAAAAGCCATGATGTACGCCATTATGCATAAATGGATTTTAAAAATGGAAACTCAAGTGAAACTGACAAGAAATTTTTTAAAAAAATAAAGATAGTGTTATAAGCAAAAAGGCCATTACCCTAATTTTTGAGAATACTGGCCTAGTTAAAGGGGCTTCTGTGGGTTATCACGTTGTTCATGGGTGCTGCATCATCTTCTTAGGTGAAGGTTCTTTGTGATTTATACTAGGAGGAAAGGGTCAGAAGTGTGATATAGTCATGGGAATTGGCATTGGGAGAGGTGTCAAGGAAAGCCATGATTGGCTGCTCCCTAATTTATCTTCCTAAAACATAAAAGAGCTTTTCAAATTGAGCTATTCTCAACCCATGGTGGACTGGCATTTGATTGGCAGTGTAAGCATACGCTCAAAAAATGGAGAGATAATAAAGGGGAAGGTTCATAATTGGGTGTGACAATTTATGTTATATGGCAAAAGTCATTTGATGTTACACAAAAAAGTAAACAAAATTTGGGAGCTTGGGGGATAAAATTAAGAAATTGGGATATAATAATGGAGAACTTGCCTATAGTAAACCTTCTGCCATTTTGGAGTTGTAGTTGGGGTATTTCTCTACAAAAGAGCCTAATTTTTTTAGCATACAACCAGCCAGATAGCGTGGAGATAGAAACAGGATTTTTAGAATAAAAATAAATGTAGGCACCACTTGAAATATTGCCTACTATGGAGAGCCTTACATTTCCTTTTCCTTTTGTTTAACTCCCAACCAAGTTAAATATCCTGACTCCATCTAAGCCAGGTAAATTTAACAAAAGGGAGGGTGAATGATGTCAATATGGCACAACATGGGTGAGGAGAATGGAAGAACAATTTACCATATCCTGTGAATCAGGTGTTAATTATGTGGGGTCTGCGCAGACTATGGGCATGGGACTGAAAACGACAAAAAGACATGGAGGTGGAAGGTTGAGTGAGTACTGTAATGGCACATCCCCAAAGACCAAAACATGCGAGGGGCTTCCCAGAGCCATCAGAGTGGCTGGGCAAGAACAATCTAAAGAGGAGGTGAATTTTATAATGTATACATTTTGCTTACAGTAGGCAAAGGGGAGAAATGAGAAGGAAAAAGAATTAAGGAAATAACTACAGTCATGAGTTTTTAAGATTCTAGCGGTCAAAGAAACCTCAGCAACTGGAAAATCAAAAGAGAGTACAAGTCAATATGATATGTGTAGTGGGAGGGTGCTCAACTGCAGAACATGTGTCAGACAATTATAAGTCTGATACTGCAATAAGTTTGTTTTGTGTTTCAATTTAAATAACATTGGCCAAAAAAACTCTGGTCAATTCTCAGTGGAACCCTGCACATTGAAGTAATCCTATTGCCTTCACTCTTCGGCCAAATTGCCCTATGGCTAGTAGCAGGGCTACGCCAAACCTGGGGCAAAATTGGGGGTGTAATTCCAAGGGTCCTCTCCATTCCTCTTCTAATGTAGTTCAACACCTATGCTGCGACCTCCCCCATTTATAGCCTTGTAGAGGGTCTCAACAGATGTAAATATTGTCCCATATAGTGATTAGCTTAATTATATAAAAACGTTGCCTCACAGATATATCATACTTACAACTGACCTTCCATTGGCTATGCTGTCTAAGCGATGCAAATCTTGGGAGTTTTGTAGGCCAAAACCTAATATTACCTAATTTTGACATTACTAAGCTAATCTGAACTTTGTTCCTCAACTTACTTTGAGATATGATAAGTTTAAATACTAAGCATCAATATATAAAGAGGGTTTGCTTCTTGACCCCATGATTTCAACTATTAAAACCTATATATAAAATCTTTTTAAGTTAAAGTTTTATAATTTTTAATTGTAAAGTGGTCAATAACCCCCTATTATTTATCCTGCAGTAGAGAACCAACTTCTCCTGCAAAATATTTATTATAATAAGGTTGAAAACGCACCAGCGAGCTAATCAAACCCTGAATTCCAACAACATGGCATTACCTGACCAATCAAAACTCATGGAACTTACCAGATGAAATTGAAATTTATGGGGCAGTGGTGAAAACATCCACATTTTTGTGAGAGGCACAAGCGCACAACAAGCAAAGCATTCCAGTGGTAGGCCAAAGGAAGAACATAAGGAGACAACCAAACCAACCAAAAAACCCACAAACCTGAAAAATAATTTATTGGATGATAAGTGGGATGTTGGGTGGTTCACATTGAACTTCAGTAGAAGTTTAAATATGACTAGTCTATTATGTTAGTACCAAAAGAGGCTAAGTTTGAACTGGTCACGAACTTGCAGCTTCCAAGAATTGACCCAAGTGACCAAGAAACTACTGATAGTATGGCCCCAAAGCCATCTAGCCAATTAAGAGAAAGGCATCTAAGTGGGCACCTGGAAATGAATATGATGCGATATCATGCACAATTCAAAATAAAAAGATTGAAATTAAATTTAAAAAAAAATAAAAAATAATAGGAAAAAACAAATTGGCCTATATCCAAATTTGTGAGGGTACTGACCTAGATAATGGGGCTTACTGGGGGTTACCACGTTGTTCTTTTATGCTGCATCATCTTCTTGAGTTGCAAAATCTTCACAGTTTGCGCTAAGAGAAAAGGGGTGGAATCATGAAATGATCATGATAAATGAGGTGGGAGAGGTGATGGGCATGCCATGATTGGCTGTTCCCTAATTTAGCTTCCTAAACCTTTATGAAAAGTTATTAAATTGAGATGTAAACCACCCATGGCAGCCTGGTGTTTGATCATCAAAGGAAGCATAAACTCAAAAAAGAAATTGGGAGAAATGATAAAAGTGAAGGTCCAGAATTGGGGTGTGGAAAATCAGGTTTTATAGCAAAATCAAATTAATTTATTACAAAAAAAGTAAACAAAATTTGGATCTTGGGTGATGAAATTAAGAAAAGGGGCTACGGCAAAGGAGAACTTACCTAGAGTAATTTTCTGCCATTTTTGGTAGTGTAGTTGAGGGATTTCTTTAATAAGAACTTATTCTCTAGACATAAAACTGGCTAAGCAGTGTGGGGATAGTAGAAGGGTTTTTATATGAAATAGGGCTAGAAGGCACCTGTCTTATTGCCTACTGTGGAAAGCCTTACATGTTAGGTTTAAATTCCTCATAGTATAGGGGACAGCGGAACCTCTAACCTAGTTGGACCATCCTTCAAGCATTAATATAACATCAATTAGTTTCTGGACAATTGGGACCAGGTTGGTGATACTTAATCAGAATTATTTTGAATCACAGATGGAACTTCTCATTTATACTCAGTAATAAATTACGTGCACATTTGGGTTAGGAAAAATAATCTTTAAGGCGAGAATCAATTATCCATATATATTAATGCTACATATCTTTTTTCTTATTATTTTTCCTAATGTATTATTGTCCATATTCATTAACATCTTTACTCTTCTTTAGCTATTAGTAAGGCCTGGCAAGAAACAAAAGTTTTTGCAGGCACTACAACTAAGACAGGCCAAATGGGGAACAGGCTTTAAGGCTGCTCAGAGATAGGGCGTGTTATTTTCTATATTATAAAGCAAGGTGTTCAGAACCAGTACAATGGCCAAGACTTTCTATATACCTCAAATATATTCCTCAAAATATAGGGAATTTAAAAAATTAGTTATAAGAATTGATATACGCATTTTTCAAAAAATTGATATTTATAGGTATTTGTTGGTAACATTCCTTAAGAGGACCCTTAGAGACCAACATCCAAGATCTTCCATCTTTTCAGAGTGCAATGGAATGAGTTGACTTACTCCTGTTAATAGTATTTTTCTTGAGCTTCCAAGACAACCCCTTTGACTTCTTTAGTACCTTTTAGCATAAGTAATATATTCTCTTTGTCCTCTGCTTTAGAGTTGAAACTCATGTAGAAGTATCATTTCAATTATGTGTCTAGTGGGAGATGAATTATTACTTTAAATGTTTTTGACTTATCCTCATTTGATATTGCAGTTCAACAAATACATTATTATTATTGCAAAAAGAAATCTATATATTATATTATTAATTATAAATTTATTTCACATAGAGTAAACCACCTGTAATAGCGTAAATAGAATTATATAGTACTCAAGCATAATAACAAGTTCTATATGGAAAAATATCTTACTTAGCACTAAGTGGCTACCATTGGTGGGAAATTAATATCGTTTTTAGTAAAATTAAGATTACAAAAGTAACATAAAAAAAAGATATTTATATAGCATATGTATGAATAGAGATAAAGATGCTATATACATATGCTTTTCTTATCTAAAAGTTACAGTGTATTAAACAAGTATGTTGTGTTTATTAGCTAAAAAGATAGTCCAAAAGTTTCATAGCTATTTCACTTAATGAAAACCCTATATCAAGCCCATAGTAAGTAAGTTAAATTCAACCTCAATAAAAATAACTATAGTTTTTCTTTTATCAAAAGCTTGACAATAAGAACACTATACAGTCTTCCAGTTTCTTTCTTTAAATTTTAAATTTTAAATTTATTGCGAGGAAGGATGACCATGGGATGGACACTTCTGAATTTGACCCAAAAGAAACAAAACTTAGAACAGGGAAGGCACCCCAGAGAAGCGATGCTATCTCTTGTTGCCAGCGGGAACGCCACTATGGGGAGGGGAGGGAACGTGTGAGGAGGCCGTAGCCACAATTGCACATGTGTGGAGGAAAGGGTCTGATTTGATGAACCAAACTGGGAACCAGGAGGAGGCCAGCTGTCAGCGACGCGGTGGGAGGTATCCAAATATCCACTCCTGAAAGTGGTCCACCAAATGAGACTGGAATCTGTGGACAGCTTCTGGGAGGGTGGGGGTGGAGCCTGCGATGGCATCCAAGACAATCATGTGGATGGTCCACATGGCGATTGCAACCACCAGAGCATGTAGCGAGGGTGGAAGGGGGGAGCCATTGATAAAGCAAACATATCTCTTGACAGACTGAAGGGATGTGTTTGATCCTGGCCAAGCAGACGTTGAACTTTGCGCCATATCACTCTAGAGGTAGGACACTTTTCCATGCGGTGGAACAGCGTTCCATACTGGCCATACATGACGCAGGATGAGTGTAAAGCGTTAGAGCGCTCAGCTGTACGGTACACCCACCTCAGGCAGCGCCACACATGGGAACGGAGTTGAGGCTGCAACAGAGGATGGTGTGCATATTTACAAATAGTCTTCTGAGTCTCAATGGAGTAAGGGATGTCCATCATGTCCAGGTAGTCCACCCTGGATAGGACATGGGGTCGTGTGGGGATCACGCCATCATGGATGGGTAGCCCCTGTACCTCTTGTTTGAACTGAGGAGAGGGGCGGCCTCTCTGGGCTGTGTGTCCGCTAATACAAATTCTCCACTCTGCGCTTCGCATGGAGAGTAGGATTGTTTGTAGTGGGTTTTAGTCCCATGAGGACCTGTGTCTGATGGGTGTGAAGCCAGGTATTTCATCAAGGAGTGAGGGTTCGATGGATTGTTAAGGCTCAAGGTGCGGGAGAAGTTGGAGCGGGCTGCGCGGGACCAGAGTTGGGAGGGGAGCGTAGGGGCGGTGACAGCTGCAATCCAGGTGCTCAGGATCTTGGCAGCATGGGCTTTGAAGTCAAGCAGGCCCATGCCACCTTGATGATGAGGGCCAAACATGACCTCTAGCCATACTGTAGGTGGGCGGCCTGACCAAAGCCATCCTTGCAGAAGGGCATACAAGGATTTGAAAAAGCTTGGGGGAGAAGGGGATGGCGTGGGCACCAAACCAGACTTTGGAGAGGAGCATAGAGTTGGCTAAAACAACCCTACCAGTAAGGGAAGTAGGGTGGGCTCTGAGGGAGGCGATGCGCTTTGTCACGTTGTCTAGAATATGACTTTCCATTACTGCTGATGCATACCTGCCTGCTTCCACCCACACGCCCAGATGGCGGACTGGCCCTATGGTAGGGCGTGGCATGAAGGGGAGCACTAGTGGGGCGGTGAGGGGTCAGCTGGGAGGGCGAGCACGTGTGCGAGCAGATGGGCTGGGCTGGGCACTGGTTGCTGGGGCCCAGCAGGTTTGATACCAACCAAGGAGGATGATTTCAGTTTTGGAAGCGTTCATTGCAGCATTACTTAC
Organism: Massospora cicadina; assembly: GCA_022478985.1. Lineage (NCBI taxonomy): Eukaryota > Fungi > Entomophthoromycota > Entomophthoromycetes > Entomophthorales > Entomophthoraceae > Massospora > Massospora cicadina. Next base: position 233,760 of record JAKSZP010010575.1, read on the forward strand.
CTGGGAATACTCCTGGATGAGAGCTTCAAGTGCACGTGCATCTTTATTATTAGACTCCCCAACCACACAGTTGTCTTCAAACGCCATCATCTTGACTGGGGATTGGCCTGGTACATGGACCCCAGTGAGTTGGGCATTCACGTTTCAAAGTAGTGGGTCAAGGCTGAAGTTGTATAAGAGTGGCTAAGGGGGTCCCTTTGTCATAAGCCCCTTTGAGGGCGGACTACTTCCGTTAGAAAGCCAGGGCCACACACTGCCATTGTTGCAGATTCCGCGAGCAGCATTACCCAGTTGATGAAGCGAGGGGGTAAGTGGAATTGATGGAGGCAAGCCCTGGGGTATTACCAGTTTACTCTATCATAGGCCTTCTGTTGGTCCAAGAATACAAGTGCTCCAGAGGCTGTGGACTGGCGTGCACACGCCACAGAGTGCACGCTGTCCCAAATTGACCTTCTGGGTATGAAACCAAATTTTTCTGGGGAGATGGTGGCAGATGCTACAATCCCTAAAAGGTTAGCCGTGATTTTAGTTAAATTTTGTATCCGTGTTAGTTAAAGATATGGGGCACCAGTTGGCTAAGTCTAGCTTGTTCCCTTTCTTGAAGAGTGTGATGGTGAAGGCTCTTGTCCTCCTGGTAGGAGGTGCGTTTCCAGAAGGCTCTGGTTAAGTGAGGCAAGCAGAAGTGGGGGTATATATCTGAAGTACTTTCTATAGAATTCATATGGAATGCCATCTGGGCCTGGGCATTTCCAATTTGGTGCACCGCGGATGGCTGTCCATAGTTCATTTGGAGTAATCAAATTCATTATTTCCAGGTATTGGGAGATTATGCAGATGTGGGTTTGGTCAAAAAATTCCGCCACTTCAGCTGGCTGAATTGGATTGGATCAGTATAACTCGGAGTAATACTTTTAAATTTTGATTGCCACTTCAGCTGGCGTATCCATGACGGAATCATCCGATCTTTGCACCTGTGTGCAGGCCACGCTCTGGCGTGGTGCAAATTTTTTTTAAAAAATATGCGGTGCACTTGTCGCCCTCTATAATGCTTTTGGCCCTGTACTGAACACAAACCTGATGTTTGTGTTGTCTTTTAGACGCATTGAGGTGGGCGGCTGCTTCCGCCCACTTCTGGCCCCATGCAGGGCTGTAGCCTGTAGCTGGGATGTTGGACTCCAGGTGTGCCAACTCTTCCAGAGCACGCGAAATGATGGCCAATGTGGCTCATGAGCGTTGGGAGGAGAGGTGTTGAGAGTGGTGGATGGTATCCTCTTTGAAGATTGACCATGTGGAGATGGGGTCCGCGCAAAATGGTGTAACAAACTCTTTTGCCAAAGTTGCTGATTCCACCCAAGTGGAAAATCCTGGCGACGCAAGTTTGGGAGGGCGGATTTTGCACCAATGTGGGGCCTTGGCCACTGTGACAGGTAGGTGGTAGTTTATTGAGACCAGCTGGTGGTCAGAGAATTCAATTTTCGTTGTTTGGAAGTGGGTTTTGTGAGGTTGGAATTTCGCCAGCATAAGGATAAGGTTGATGTGGGTCATGGACCTTAATTGGCTGTTGTGGACGTGGGGGCACATCATGTTTTTGAGCAGCGGGGCTTGCTGTGGCAGCGCATCCATTAGTCCAAGGGTGGCCTTTAGAATGTGAAGTTCTACGTGACCCTAAGGGGCGTGGGAGGAGGAAGGCCAACAGTCCATGGGTGTATTTAGCCAACAGTTCATGTTGCCAACTACAAAAGGGTCTGGGGGTAACAGGAGGGATTTGACCAACGAGAAAAGTTCCTGACACTCTTGTGCACAGATTGGGGAATAGATGTTGATGATAGCATGCACCACGTCTGCCCATGAGAAAGTGGCAATGAGGACTCAGCCATTGAGGAAGGATTTGACAATAAAAATTTGAAAAAATTGTTTTTTCCAAACTAGCACCCCACAGTGCTCTGACCAAAAGGATAGGGAAGGGAGGAGCATGGTTTTCCAAGCATCCTTGGAACCTCGTGGACAATGGGAATTCTGGATGGCCAGGATATCCATGGGTAAGTTTTTTTGTAAAAAACTCAGTTTCCTAGCCCAGGACGGCGAGGCCTTGAGTCTGGCAATATTCAACGTCCCTAAAGTGAAGGTTTCCCCCATCACACCTTAGGTGCGAGAGGGTGGGCACCTGGGCCCACTAGCCTCCTCTAGATCTCCATGGGCCTTCATGGCAGCGCGGGTGTTTACAGCAACGCTATTGGTAGTTTTGTTAATTTTAGCAGAAAGGTTTGCGTTGGCTTTTTCCTTCACTTTTTGTTTCCCCAATGTTGAACAAATTTATTGCGGTGCGGATGAGTTTGGTGCACCAACAATCAGGTCAAAAAAAATTTTCAGGTAGGTTGGACCCCAAGTCATTTTCAACCGGAGCTTGGTTGCAAAGATTGGGTGAGATTGAGTCACCTATCGGATCCTCAGATTGGGTGGCCCAATCGGTATGGGCTTCCCAATATGATTGGTTGAGGGATTCCCAAGTCACTCCCACCACAAAGGTTTCAATGTCCTCCTGGCGTTGGGAGTGTGGGATAGCGGTGGTGACTTTGGCTACCTCCTTGGCCGCGACCCTGCAGGCCTGCTTGGCCTTCTTCCACTCTTGCAGGGATAGTTTTACCAGTAGGTAGCAGCCTTGTGCTCCCCACGGGAAAGCCTCTTTGGTGCTTGTGGTTGGTTCATAGTGCGCCTCTCTGCTGGCCATGTCTGCCGAGGGGTGCTCTTGGAATGTGATGCCCTCCTTGGTGGGGCATGCATGTGCCTTATGGCTGAACGCATCACAGTGGGTGCATATGGGGGGCGCGCTGTCCACAGTTGCCCAGAAAGGGTGGGTGGTATGCCCTTCAATATTGATATATGTGGAGTGTGGGATCTGGGTTAGGTCCTTTTGCAATCTCCTCAGTTGGGGTCAGAACTGTGATGGCTTTGCCAGTGCACAGGTGTGGCATCAGCATAAAGCATTGCATTTCAAAAGATTTTATTTCGCTGTATATGGCGAGACCATCTTTCAGGTGTTGCTCCAAAATGTCACGTTTTACCGTAGTAAGCAAAAAGATAAATGCGAGGAAAATTTGGTTGGATTTTGTCCATCTGGTGCATTTGGTTTTGATGACCCATTGCCCTTTGGGGAGGTCAATCACTATGTGCACTGTAGCAGCTTCGTCTGCTGCCTCCTTGTTTTCAAAACTGAGTTCTAGCCAACTGCATGACATGGAGTGAGGTTCAATGTACACTGCAGTTGGGAAAAAAGTGTGCACATCCCCACAAATTTTTCCCGTAAAGCTGTTTGTTGGATGTCCAGAAACACATGGACTCTGTACCCCATAACGAGAGTGGTTGGGAGTGTGGCGAGTTGATGTACTGGTTGCATCGCGCTTGCCAAGTGAGGATTTTTGGAGAAATAGTGACTTCCAGTTTTTTATTTTTTTCTATTCTGCCAGTTTCTCCAGGGCTTTTTCGAACGTTTGAGGCCGCAGGCCTACCACCTGCTCCTCTTACCTTACTTGCCCAACTGCTCCCTGACATGGGCGCAGACTAATCTCCTCTGTAATATTATCAAACTAGAATCAGACTTGAATTGAATAAGTTGCAAAAGTGATTGCAACGAGAGAGAAAAGTTTCCTTCCAGTTTCTTTCTTGCTTACATGAAAAACTGTCTAGACTAAATTGCCAATTGGGGTTTGTAAGTCTCACATATTTTACACCAAGATACAGTATGATGTCATTATCAAGCTAAAATTTTTAAGCACACAAACTCTGCTTCAGCATCTATTCTGGCGTACATTGGGGTTTCCACAAAACTCATTGGATACTAGTCCAACCTCTTTTATATATTCTGGGAAGGTCGACCAGGGGACAAGCACTTCCAATTAGTGAGAAAACTAATAAAATTTGACAATTAAAGACACCCCAGAGGGTTCAAGACCCCTCTTGTTGTCTCCAGGATCACCAATATTAGGACGGTAGGGAAGGGGAGTTATGCTGGCTTATTCTTGGATGCAGCATGTGTGAAGGAAAGGATCAACTTTTAGGAACCATATGTGGAACCATGTGTTGATTGTCCTTCTGTTATGGGGGGTCATATGTCCAAACAGCCATGCTTGGGGAACTTCAATATATGGCTGTGGAAGCGATGAATGGTTTTTTGGATTGTTGGCGCTACTCCTGTGAACGATTCCAGTACCATTGTATGTATCATCCATAGTGCTATTGCTACTATTAGCGCCCTGAGAGATGGGTGGATAGGAGAGTCCATGTTTATAGTGAACATGTTCCTTGCTAGGCTGTATGGCTGTCCGTTTTCTTGGCGGAAAAGGCGCATGGCCTCTTTCCATACCACCACTGATGTTGGGCATTGTTCTAAACGGTGGGCTAGGCTTCCATACTGACCACATATTGCACATGAGGTGTGAGTGGCATTTGACCGTTCAGCTGTTTGGTATACTCTCCTCATACACCTCCATACATGTGCTCTTATCCTGGGTTGGAGTAGAGGGTGATTTGTGTATATCCATACTCTTCGGGTCCCA